>JAPFFP010046231.1:0-11116 GCA_026153255.1 Solanum medicagineum
TTATTTCTTGTGATCTTCATTGATGATATCTTGATATATTCCCATAGTGAGCCGAAACATGGGGGTCATTTGAGAGTGGTGCTACAAAAATTGAGGGAAGAGAAGTTGTATGCCAAATATGAAAAATGTGAATTTTGGATGAAGGAGGTTGCCTTTCTAGATCATGTGGTGTCGGGGGATGGTATTAATGTGGGTCCTAAGAAGACGGAAGTGATTAGAAAGTGTCCTAGACCTTTGACCCCGTTGGACATTAGAAGCTTCTTGGGCTTAGTGGGTTACTACCAGAGGTTTGTGAATTGGTTCCCTTCTATTGCTTCTCCCATGACTAAGTTGACCCAAAAGTAGGCTAAGTTTGTATGGACCGATGAGTGTGAAAAGAGTTCCCAAACCTTGAAGGATAAGCTTGTCTCCGCTCCTACCTTGTCTCTACTGGAAGGGTTGGAAGGGTTTGTTGTGTATTGCTATGCCTCCCTGATTGGTTTGGGTTGTGTTTTAATGCAACATGGTAAGTTGATAGCCTATGCTTCTAGGACACTCAAAGTGCATGAAAAGAATTATCCTAGTCATGATCTTGAATTGGCCGCCGTGATTATTGCTTTGAAAATTTGGCGTCAGTATTTGTATGGAGTGTACATTGATGTGTTTACCGATCATAAGAGTCTCCAATATGTGTTCACTCAAAAAGATCTAATCTTGAGGCATCGAAGGTGGTTAGAGCTTCTTAAGGATTATGATATGAGTGTGCATTATCATCTCGGCAGGGCTAATATTGTGGCGGATGCTTTGAGTAGGGTGTCTATGGGTAGCCTAGCTTATGTTGATAATGGGGGAAAAGAGGTGGCTAGAGAGGTCCATCAGTTGGCTAGATTGGGGGTTAGGTTTGGAGAAGTTGATTACGGTGGTATTGTGGTTGTTGATGGTTCAAAATCTTCCTTGCTTGATGAGGTAAAATAAAACCAAGATCTTGACCCCTCCTTGTTAAAATTGAAGGCCTTGGTGAGAGAGGGCAAGATGGAGGTTTTCTTCCAAAGGGGAAATGGTGGGTACCAAGGTAGGTTGTGTGTGCCTTGTGTGGAAGACTTGAGAGAGAAGATTCTTGATGAGGCTCATAATTCTTCTTATTCTAATCACTCCGGTTCTACCAAGATGTCTAGAGATTTGAGGGATGTGTTTTGGTGCAGAGGTATGAAGAAAGACATTGCCAAATTTGTATCCGGTTGTCATAGTTGCCAACAAGTCAAAGCTGAACACTAAAGGTCGGGTGGCCTAATCAAAGATATAGAGATTCTAACTTGGAAGTGGGAGGAAATTAACATGGATTTTGTGGTTGAGTTGCGTAAGACTAGAAAAGGTTTTGATCCTATTTGGGTTGATGTTGATAGAATGACAAAATCGGCTCATTTCCTATCGGTTAAGACTACATATGGTGTTGACGATTATGCTAAGTTGTACATTCATGAGTTGGTTAGATAGCATGGGGTTCCTTTGTCTATCATATCGGATCGTGGTGGTCAATTCACTTCACACTTTTGGAGGTCCTTTCTAAAGAAGTCTGGTACCAAGGTTAAGCTTAGTACGACTTTTCACCCTCAAACAGATGGCCAAACTGGAAGAACTATCCAAACTCTTTAGGATATGCTTAGAGCTTGTGTTTTGCAGTTTAAGCATAGTTGGGATGATCACCTTCCATTAATTGAGTTTGCTTATAACAATAGCTATCATTCTAGAATTGGTATGGCTCCTTTTGAGTCTCTCTATGGTAGACATTGAAGGTCACTGGTTAGATGGTTTGAGGTAGGAGAAATGGCTTTATTGGGTCCGGATCTGGCTATGGAGGCTATGGAGAAGGTAAAGTTGATTAGGGAAAGGTTGAAAACAACCCAAAGTTGTCAAAAGTCCTATGCCGATGTGAGGAGAAGGGAGCTTGAATTTACAATTGCTGATTGGGTCTATTTGAAGGTCTAACCCATGAAGGGTGTGGTCCGTTTTGGTAAGAAGGGTAAATTGAGTCCAAAATTTGTGGGTCCTTATAGGGTGTTGAGGAAGATTGGTAAGATGGCCTTAGAGTTAGAGTTGCCTAGTGAAGTAGACTTGGTTAATATAATTTTTCATGTATCCATATTGAGGAAATGTGTGGGTGATCCAAATGTCAATGTCACATTGCATCTTGTGGGCATTGTTGAATACAACTCGACTTATGAAGAAGTTCCAGTATAGACCTTGGATAGACAAGGGAAAAGAATGAGGAACAAGGATGTGGCTTCCGTTAAGATCCTTTGGAGGAATCAGCAAGTCGAAAGTGCTACATGGGAGGCCGAAGCGGACATGCAAAAGCGATATGCCTATCTATTCCATTCAACTCCAGCCTAAGCTACTAGTTCTAAGTCTTCTATGTGATTTCATGTCTCATGTATTAGCCCTATATGCCATTTGCATGCATTCATGTTTGTCAACAAATTCATGGTGATTTTAACACTTGTGTCGAGATTTTTGAAAATGATGTTTAAGTGCAGTGTTGCATTCTTGTTGGGGCTGATCTCTTCATGATGATCCTTCTTATTTACATTTCTTTGACATTCGGGGATGAATGTTCCCAAGGGGGAGATTTGAAATGACCCTAAGAAGTGCTCAAAAATGTGCCTTGAAAGTGCCCGGAATAGTAATTTCTATACATCTCAAAATCCGTATGTGATATCGAAAATCCGACTTCATATTCTTGTTTCAGGGGGCAAAATTGAGTGGGAAAAGGGTCTAACCCCAATTTTAGAGTGATCGAATCACAATTTCAATTTTTCAAAAATGCAATTTCCAGCATAGGTTCGCGTCTCTGGCACGATGCTGCCAGGGCGCGTCCTAGTGTTATTTTTGCCCAGTTTTTGTTACTCGGTCCAAAGCTTTTACGTCTTGGGCCTAAGTCTTTCCATGCGTGAAAATACCTATACTTAGCTATATTTCACCTTCATACCATACAAGACATTGCCAATACTCTCTCAAACACTTAAACAAATATTTTACTCAAAATTCAAGTGCCAAACCTCATTCTGGATCTTAAGGATTTCACTTAAGCCTCAAGTTCTCATGTCAATCTTCATCAATGAATTCTCCAAAGCTAAGGTATGTGGGTTTCAACCATTGGGTCCTTTCATCCATGGTGCCCAAGCTTCCTTTTTACATAAATTTCATGTTTCTAAGTTGATTTACCTATGGATCTTAAGTATTATGAATTTGACTATGAATGATGTTGGGGTTTCAGAAAAGTGTGACTGTTCGAGCATGTTTTAAGCTATGAATCTTGGATCTATCTTGAGATATGATGAAGGGTTTTGATGTATATTGCATGATGGTATTACCTAGTATTGGTGGGTTAATTTATTTCAAGTTATTTTCGTGATTTCACTCTTGAATTTCATGGTTTTATACTAGCATTGCACACCTACCAGGTGTTTGATAAAATGTCCGATTAATGTATCTTGAGTTGTTGAAGGTCGAATGCTTGGCATATGAGTTAAGTGACTTTATGATGATAAAAGGATGGTATATATGTGATGATTTCATGATATGTATCTATAATGTTTGAGTTGACCATAACCAATTGAGGGGTTGATACCTCAATCGCTTCGGATAGGGGTGGTAAGCCATCAACCAATTTAGGGCTTGATACCTCAGTCACTTTCGATGAAGGGTGGTCATGTCCATTAACCAATTGAGGGGTTGATACCTCAATCGCCTCAGATGGGGGTGATAAATCATCAACCAATTGAGGGGTTGATAGCTTAATCACATTCGATGGAGGGTGGCCATATCCGTTAACCTGTTGAGCAGTTGATTCCTCAATCACTTCTAAGGGGGTGGACTACCTTGTATTCCAAGTATAAGTTGCTTGGTCTATGATGATGGTCTCTTCCTTCATATGTAATATGTCCTATATATGCATGTTTTACTTCAAATATCATTCATATATGTCATATTGTTATTACGCTATCCATTGCTTATGATATTGCATTTTGACTATGTTGCCTATCTTTCGTTGCATTGCATCCTACATACTTAGTATATTTAAACGAAATAACGCATACTCTATCCCTACATGATGTTACCAGGTAGGAACCGGAGTTCCTCACGATCATCCTCATCCTCCCCATGGCTAGTACTATCTATACAAAGCAAGTTGGTGAGTCCTCAATTTTGGGGACAATGTCTTCGATCTTATGCTATGTATCAAGACTCTCTTTCTTTTATTGTATGTTTTGCTATGGGGGTGAGCCCGGTTGATTGTCTTGACCCTACTAAGTTCTATGTTTAGAGGTGTTGTTGGACAAGTTATGTAATGATGTTATAAGCTTAACTCTCTTTGACTCTTTTGATGTTTTATGATATGTAAGACTTCCCTTAGAACCTTTTCTCTTTTTTCTATTATCTATTGGTGTTTTATTGCTTCTGCGACCAAGGATGTGTAATGATATGCTAAGAGGCTTGTTTGGGGTCCCTTCGGGTTCCCCATTCGCCGTGTCACGTCTAGGCCCTATGCTTGGGTCGTGACCAAAGTCAAAAGGAGGGAAGATAGAAAGTGAAAGGACTAAAGCATTTGAAAATCCTTAAGTAGGTCGATAAGAGTGCATGTTTGGCCATACCGAACCACAACGCCTAACACAGTCAACACTACACTAAATGTGCTAGGGACCGCCTTTTTTAACAGTATGCATACCTTCCCTTCAACCTTGAAGTGCGGTGGAATTGACCATCACCCATTGGTTTTGAAAATTCGTTGAATTGATTATTTGTTTGCCAAATTTGGCACCACCTCAAGAGTCACCAAGCAACTCGAAAAATGATCGAATGATGGTCACCTTTTTGACTAGGCGATACACCGAGTGGTGCCATTTGACTGCCCTCTGAATTTTCTACTCCCTTTTTTCTCTGTTTCAATCTGGCATAATTGAACACCAATTATTTAAACTTAAAAGCAGTAAATACTCACCTTGGGTTGCCTTCTAAGCAGCGCCTTAGTTATCGCCATCACTGATTGGCTCATTACTAACAATATCTTAGGATCATCTCCCGGCTTCTGAGTTTTGCATATATTGAACACCACTTCCTCATCATTCACTCTGAAACTAAGATATCCATTCTCAACATCCACCACAGCTCATCTGGTGGCTAAGAAAGGCCTCCCCAAGATATTTCTCAGTTTATTTTATTTTAACATTTTAGTGTTCTTAGCTTATTATATCTATGCCTTTCACCTATTATTTATGTCTTCCACTAAATGAGGTAGCCAAGCCAAGTGGTTTGCTTGGGACCAGAAATGGTTCTGCGTGCTGGCCACGCCCAAGATGTGAACTCGGGACGTGACACCTACATATGTTTATGAATATGATTTTGATAAAAGTATTGTTATGACAAGAATGTGATCATACAAATGTCTATTGATATTGGCTCTTTGAGCATATTGGGTGTGTACACCATATTGTTATAAGTGAATGAGTTATTCTTATGCATGAAAAGTACAGATTGAAATATGATTTGGCATTTTAGTCTAGTATGCATGACTATGAAGAATTTTTGGCTTTTAAGCCCAAGTATGCATTGAAATGATTTAGAAAGACTTATGCCTCTTTTGAAAGCATGTATATGTATAAGTATTCTTGTGGGATGATGACTTAGCACCAAACGGATTAAAGGCGACAAGGCTATCCCCAAAGGTCGTCTCCCTTTCCTTGAACTGTGTGTCAGCATATATATACGGTATCCATTACTGCACTGGTCGGGTCGTAAGAAGTGGTTACACATTTGATATGATATGATATGGAAATCCTTCTGAAATAATAGGGTCAAAATAAAGGTGGCCATCACACCAAAATGACCGGGTCCTGAGTTGTGGTGTAGATTACCTTTGGCAAGTAATCATTTCTCACTCAATAGGAGGTCTACATTGGCCAAATTCATGTAATAGCTCACATGAGTTTGAGATGTCAGTCATGGTTACATCCCCTCTATTTTGAAGTATTATAGCATATCATACACAATGGATTTCATAATATATTGTATACCGCTCTTCTTTTTTATATACTTCTTTCTATAAATGTACCTATGTCATCTAACATTGAATGCAGGTTTGATAGATCATATGGCATTGCATGCCCCCATACTTAGTACATTCAACATACTGATGCATACTTTTTCCTACATGATCTAACCATGTAGGGCTAGATCAAATATTAGAAAGTGTTGTGGTGAATCTTATCTCCCAAGGGCAAGCCACCATCTATCTACCTTATGTTGCATCTGTTTATGCTATTTAATTTGAGGATGAGCCTGAGACATGTCTTGGCCCTCGTCCTATTCTATGACTAGAGGCATTGTGGAACATCTTGTAAACTCTTGTACTGTTATATGCTACGTGTTGTATTCGGAGACTATGGTTATGGTTATGTATTAGATATGGTTATTATGAATTGATGTATTATGATATGAATTTATGTTATGATGTGGAAGATTCTAAGTCCCATTTTCCCCCCCACAGAGTGAGTCCTAGTTTTCCATCCCTTAGAACTATGTGTTTACTATTCCATATAAGCTTCTGAAATGATAATGCGTGAACGAATACTACGAGGGTTATTTGGGGACTTTCGGTTTCCCATTTACCATGTCACTCCTAGCTTAGGCCCGAGTTATGACCAGCTTAGTATCGGAGCATTAGGTTATAAATGATCCTCGAAGTCCAATATGTCGCGTCGCATCAAGTAGAGTCTTATTCATGGGTGTGAAGTGCACCATACCTACGAGTGGGAGGCTATGATGGCATTCTATGAATTTTCTCACTTATTCATGTCTTATGTCGTGCTTTGGACCATGTAAGAAGGTTCCCTAATCTTGATGATGTCTTTGCAACATTATAGAAGATGTCTCCACGAAGAACTCCCCTACCAAGACTTGCCTGGGTTAAAGAGGACCAAGTTCCTTAAGGGCCTATGGAAAAGCCGATCACTAATATTGAATTCCAGAATGCTATTGGTATGCTTGCCCAAGTGGTGACTACTCAGGCTAAACATGCCAATCATCCTCCTCGTGATCCCACTCCGACTGCTAAAGTGAGAGATTTCACCTAGATGAATCTTCTAGAATTTTATGGATCAAAGGCTGATGAGGATGCTCAAGAGTTCATTGATGAGCTCTCTAAGGTGCTGACTATTATGGGGATCACTTCTGAGGAGAAGGCTGAGTTGGCTACTTAGTACTTGAAAGATATGGCTCAAGTGTGGTACACTCAATTGATGCAGAAAGTCTATGGTGAGGGAGTAAATTGGGAAGAGTTCAAATATGCCTTTCTGGATCATTTCTTCCCTCTTAAACTTAGTAAGCTAAGATGACAAAATTCATCAACCTCAGCCCTCAAGTTCACTAAGATCTCAAAGTATGCTCCTATGCATATAGCTTACCCCCGTGCAAGAATGCATAAGTTCATTTCTGGTGTCTCTGATTTGGTTGTGAAGGAAAATCGTATAGCTATACTTATTTGGAATATGGACATCTCTAGGCTCATGACTTATGCTAAATAGATTGAAGGAGATAAGCTTAAGGAGAAGAGGATTCATGATTCTAAGAGGACATGTTATGATAGTAGGTTCTCCAACTCCAAGGGTGGTGGTTATGGTCGTTTCCAATATAGCCTATGTTCTGATGCAAAGTTTTCCAATACTAGGGTGCCTCCTCCGAAGTCACCAATTGGTGGTGGGCCAGTATTTCCCCTGTGTGACAGTCTGGAAAGAATCACATGGGTGCTTATTGGAAAGAGTTGGGTACATGCTATGGGTGTGGTGACAAGAACCAGAAGGTTGCTGATTGTTCTAAATTGCTCAGAAGGGTCAGCTTCAAGTGGCCCAAGTTGATCGAGGCTAGCAGAGATTTCAACAAAGTGGTGCCCCCAGGCACAACAGGTTCTATTATTTCCATGCTCGTTAAAAAGTTGAGGAGACTCCGAATATTGTGAATGGTATGTTAAAAGTCTTTGATTTTGATGCTTATGCATTGCTCGATACGGGTACAAATTTATCTTTTGTGACTCCTTTTTTGGCTGTTAATTTGAGCCCTAAAATTCTAAAGGATCCGTTTTTAGTTTATACTCCCATGGGTGAGTCTATTATTGCCCGAAGAGTCTATTGAGGTTGTCCTATCACTATTTTGCATAAAGTCCTTTCGTGTGATCTTATGGATCTTGAGATGTTTGATATTGATATTATTCTTGGGATGGATTGGTTGCATGCTTCATATGCCTCTATAAATTGTAGAACTCAAAAGGTCAAGTTTCAGTTTTCTAATGAGCCTGCCCTTGAATAGAAGGGCAGTGACTCCACTATTAAAGGTTAGTTTATTTTCTATCGTAAGGCACGAAAGATGATTTCAAAGGGTTTTATTTACCATATAGTAAGGGTTAAAGGTATGGAATATGAGTCACCTACACTTGAATCGGTTTCGATGGTGAATGAGTTCCCAGATATGTTTCCCAAAGATTTGATCGATATTCCTCTCGAAAGGGAAGTAGACTTTGGCATAGAGCTTCTCCTGGATACTTAACCTATCTCTACTCCTCCTTATCGTATGGCACTGGTTGAGTTGAAAGAGTTGAAGGATCAATTGATTGACTTGTTGGAGAAAAGGCTTTATTAGGCCAAGTATATCGCCATGGGGTGCTCCGGTGTTATATGTAAGAAAGAAAGATAGGTCTCTTTGAATGTGCATTGATTATAGGCAACTGAATAACCATCAATAAATATTTGTTTCCAAGGATCAACAACTTGTTTGATCAACTTCAAGAAGCTACCCATTTATCAAAGATTCACCTCCGTTCCAGTTATCATCAATTGAAGGTTAGGGAGTATGATATTCCCAAAATGGCTTTTTGGACTAGATATGGACACTTTAAATTTGTGGTGACATTGCTTGGTTTGGCTAATGCTCTGGTTGTGTTTATGGATCTCATGAACCGGGTGTTCAAGCCATTTCTTGAAAGCTTTGTGGTTGTCTTCATCGATGACATCCTTATTTATTCTTGAAGTGAGCAGGAGCATAGCGATCATTTGAGGTTGGTTCTTCAAGCATTGAGGGAGGAGAAATGGTATGTTAAACTCAGTAAATGTGAGTCTTGATTGGGTGAGGTTTCTTTGCATTGTCATGTGGTATTTCAATGACTGTATTAAAGTTGACCAGAAGAAGATTGAGGCCATGAAGAATTGGCCGAGACTATTGACTCCTTTAGATATTCGAAGTTTTCTTAGTTTGACTTGTTATTATAGGAGATTTTTTGAAGATTTGTCATCCAGTGCATCTCCTTTCACTAAGTTGACTCAAATGAAGGCCAAGTTTGTATGGTCGGAGGAATGTGAGAAGAGTTTTTAGACTTTGAAAGATCACCTTATATCGGGTCCTGTTTTGACTCAACAGGATGGTTTAGATAGGTTCGCGGTATATTGTAATGCTTCTCAGATTAGATACGGTTATGTGCTTATGCAACATGGTAAGGTGATAGCTTATGCATCAAGGCAATTGAAGGTGCATGAGCGTAATTATCCGACTCATGATCTTGAGCTAGCGGTTGTGGTGTTTGTTTTGAAGATTTGGAGACATTATTTGTATGGAGTTCATGTTGACGTTTTCACCAATCACAAGAGTTTGCAATATGTGTTCACTCAGAGAGATCTTAATTTGAGTCAAAGAAGGTGGTTGGAACTCCTTAAGGACTATGACATGAGTGTGCAATATCATCCCGGCACGACAAATGTTGTAGTCAACACTCTTAGTAGGCTATCTATGGGATGTGTAGCCCATGTTGATGAAGGGAAGAAGGAGTTGGTAAGTGATGTTCACTATTTGCCTAGGTTGAGTGTTAGGTTGGGCGACTCTAATTATTGTAGTATTCATGTTTAGAATGGAGTCGAATCTTCTGTGGTTGTTGATGTGAAGGCTAAGCAAGATCTAGACGCATCATTGGTTCAGTTGAAGAAGTTGGTTGCCAAAAAGAAGATAGAGGTTTTCTCCCAAAGGGGATATGGTGTGCTTCGATATCAAGATCGATTATGTGTCCAAGATGTTGATGATCTTAGGAGGGTGATCATGAGTGAATCCCATAATACTCATTATTTTATTCAGCCAAGATCCACCAATATGTATCGAGATTTGAGGGAAGTGTATAGGTGGCATGGTATAAAGAAAGATATAGCCAAGTTTGAATCTAAATGTCCAAATTGTCAACAGGTGAAGGTCTTACCAAAGGTCTAGTGGTTTGGCTCAAGATGTTGAGATCTCTACTAGGAAGTCGGCTTATTTCCTACCAGTCAAGACTACCTTTAGTGCCAAAGATTGTGCAAGGTTAAGAGTTAGTGAGGCTGCATGATGCTACTAGTGATGTCGCCTAAGTTACACCTCCTTTTTTAGCATAAAGCAGTCATTATCAACAAATAGAACCTAACTAAGGTTAGGGTCGATCCCAAGGGAATACTACGACTTAGGAAAATGCAATTAATGCAATTTGAGTAATTAATGTAACAACCCCAAAAAGTGCTCGAAAATGTGCTTCGGAAGTGCCCAAAATCGTAATCTCTATATATCTCAAAATCCTTGCGCGATATTGAAAGTCCGACTTCATATTCTGGTTCGGGGGGTCATTTTGAGTGGAAAATAGGTCTAACCCCAATTTTAGAGCAAACGATTAGTAATTCTGATTTTCCTAAGATGCAAGTTATAGTAAGGTTTGCGCACCCCTAGCGCGACGCAACTAGGGCGTGTAGATGAAGAAATCCTTATTCCATGACAGGTCCGCGAATGTATTTTTCCTGCCTAGTTAATTTTGTGTAGTCGAAGGCTTTTGGGTCTTTGGCCTAAGTGTTCCCACACGTGAAAATGTCTATACTTAACCTTTTTTCACCTTTATATCATTCTAAACATTCCTAAATACTCATTCAAACACATAGCCAATATGTTACTCCTAAACTCAAGTCTCAAAACTCTCTTCGGATCTAAGGAATTCCTCTCAAGCTTCAAGTCCCCATCTCCAATCTTCATCAAGTTCATCTCCAAAGCTAAGGTATGTGGGTTTCTTTCATGGGTTCCTTTCACCCAT
>JAPFFP010046232.1:0-11116 GCA_026153255.1 Solanum medicagineum
CTTACCGTATGGCCCCGACGGAGTTGAAAGAGTTAAAGGAGCAATTGAAAGATTTGTTGGAGAAAGGATTAGGGGACCTAGTCAATCATGTTGGGGTGCTCCAGTGTTGTTTGTAAAATAGAAGGCTGGGTCACTTAGAATTTACATTGACTACCGGCAACTCAATAGGGTAACCATCAAGAATAGGTATCCTCTTCCAAGGATTGATGATTTGTTTGACCAATTGCAAGGGGCTAGCTTCTTCTGTAAGATTAATCTTCGGTCCGGGTATCATCAAGTAAGGGTGAGGGAGTGTGAAATTCCCAAGACAGCCTTCCCGACTAGATATGGGCATTATGAGTTAGTTGTGATGTCATTTGGGTTGACCAATGCACTGGCCATCTTCAATGACCTAATGAATAGGGTCTTCAAACTTAACTTGAATCCTTTGTTGTGGTCTTGGTTGATGATATTTTGATCTATTCACATAGTAGGGAGGATCATATGGAACATTTAAGGGTTGTGTTGCAAAGATTGAGGGAGGAGAAGTTGTATGCCAAACATGACAAGTGTGAATTTTGGTTGAAAGAGGTTGCATTCTTGGGTCATGTGGTGTGGGGGGACGGTATAGAAATGGATCCTAATAAAACCGATGTGATTAGAAATTGGCTTAGACCATTGACCACATCGGATATTAGGAGCTTCTTTTGCCTAGCAGGTTATTATAGAAGGTTTGTGAATGGATTCTCCTCCATTGCTTCCCCTATGATAAAATTGACACAAAAAAAGGTTAAATTTGTGCGGACCGATGAGTGTGAGAGGAGCTTAACATTGAAATACAAGTTTGTGTCTGCTTCTATGTTGTCACTACCGGATGGACTTGAGGGATTTGTGGTGTATTGTGATGCGCCCGGGATGGTTTGGGTTGTGTGTTGATGCAAAATGGTAAGGTCATAGCTTATGCTTCTAGACAACTCAAGGTACATGAAAGGAACTACACTACCTATGATTTAGAGTTAGCGCACCGTTGTGTTTGCATTAGAGATTTGGCGTCATTACTTGTGTGGGGTGCATGTGGGTGTATTCACCGATAATAAGAGCCTCCAATATGTCTTCACTCAAAAGGATCTCAACTGAGGCAAAGGAGGAGGCTAGAGCATCTTAAAGACTATGATATCAGTGTGCACTATAATCCAGGTAAGGAAAATGTGGTGGCGGATGCTTTGAGTAGGGCATCTATAGGTAGCTTAGCCCATGTTGATGGTGGTGATAGGGAGATGTCTAGAGAGGTGCACCGTTGGCTAGATTAGGGGTTAGGTTGGAAGAGGTTGGTGATGATGGTGTGGTTGTTGTTGATGGGTCAAAGTCTTCCTTGGTTGATGTAGTGATGGAAAAACAAGATCTTAACTCTTCGTTGCTTGAATTAAAGGCCTTAGTGAAAGAGGGCAAAGTAGAGGTTTTCTCTCAAGGGGGAGAAGGTTCCCTAAGGTACCAAGGTAGGTTATGTGTGCCTTGTGTTGATGGTTTGAGGGAGAAGATTCTTGATGAGGCCCACAATTCTTCTTATTCTATCCACCATGGTTCCACCAAAATGTATAGAGACTTGAGAGATGTGTATTGGTGGGGAGGAATGAAGAGGGACATTGTCAAGTTTGTTTTCGGTTGCCATAGTTGTCAACAAGTCAAAGCCGAATATCAAAAGTTGGGTGGCCTAACCCAAGACATAGAGATTCCTACTTGGAAGTGGGAGGTGATTAATATGGATTTTGTAGTTGAATTGCCCAAGACTAGAAAAAGTTTTGATTCCAATTGGGTGGTGGTTGATAAGATGACGAAATCAGCTCACTTTCAACTGGTTAAGACCACATATTGGGCTGACGAATATGCAAGGTGGTATATCCATGAGTTGGTGAGGTTGCATTGGTTCCTTTGTCCATCATATCGAATCATGGTCCATAATTCACTTCACACTTTTGGTGGTGTTTTCAAAGGGGTCTTAGTATAATAATTCACCTTAGTATGACCTTCCACCCTCAAACAGATGGCCATGCCGAAAGAACAATTGAAACCCTTAAAGATATGCTCAGGGAATGTGTACTATAGTTGAGGGGTAATTGGGATGATCATCTTCCTTTGATTGAGTTTGCCTATGACAATAGCAAACACTCTAGCATTGGCATGGCTCCTTTGAGGCTGTTTATGGGAGACGTTGTAGATCACCGCTTGGTTGGTTTGAGGTTGGAGAGGTGGCTTTGTTGGCACCGGTTCTGGTTATGGAGGATTTAAGAAGGTTAGGATGATTAGGGAAAGATTGAAGAAAACCCAAAGTCATCAAAAATCCTATGCTGATGTGAGAAGAACAGACCTTGAATTCAAAATAGGTGATTGGGTTTATTTGAAGGTTTCCCTAATGAAATGTGTGATTCATTTTGGTAAAAAGGGGAAGTCGAGTCCAAGATATGTTGGTCCTTATGAGGTCTTGAAGAGGGTTGGCAAGGTAGCTTATGAGTTGAAGTTGCCTAGTGAGATGAATTAGGTTCACCCGGTGTTCCATATCTCTATATTGAGAAAATATATTGGTGATCCTAATGTTATTGTGCATCTTAATGTTGTAGGTATTGTTGAGGATAACTTAACTTATGAGGAGGTTTCGGTTCAGGTCTTGGACAGACAAGTGAAGAGATCGAGGAACCAGGAGGTGGTGTCCGTTAATGTCCATTGGAGAAACCAACAAATTAAAAGTGCTACTTGGGAGGCCGAGGCGGACATGCAAAGTGGTATCCTTATATTTTCCACTCCACTCAAGCCTAATGTACCAATTCTATGTCCCCTATGTGAATTCAAATCCTATGTTTTATCTCATATGTCATTCATATGCACTCATGATTAAGTTGACAAATTTATGATGATTTTACACTTATAGTGTGGTCTTGAAATGGTGTTTAAATGTAATGTTGCATTCTTGTTGGGGCTGATTTATTCTTGATTACACGTGTTTTATATGTCCCTTTTACATTGAGGGATGAATGTTCCCAAGGGGAAGATATGAAACGACTCCAAAAAGTGCCCGAAAATGTGCCTCGGAATGCCTGAAATTTTAAATTCCATATATCTCAATATCCATGCGTGATATCAAAAATCTGACTTCATATTCTTGTTCAGGGGGTCAAAATAAGGGCGAAAAGGGTCTAACCCCGATTTAAGAGTAAATGATTATCGATTTCAATTTTCGTAATTTTTCTTATCCATAATCGATCCGCGACAGCACCGCGACGCGCAGCTATCATAGATATGTTTTAATTTGGACTCCATGATAGGTCTGCACTGCAGACTAGACGCGGATCTCTGTATTTTGTTGCTAGTGGTTTCTATCTCGGTCCAAAGCTTTTGGGTCTTGGACCCATGTGTTCCCTAATGTGTTTTTACCTATACTTAGCCTTATTTCACCCTTATATCATCCTTATCTTTTCATAATTCTCACTAAAACACTTAGCCATATTTTTACTCAAAATTTCAAGTCTCAAAACTCTCATCCAAAACTAAGGATTTCCTTCAAGCTTCAAGCCTACATTTTAAATCTTCATCAAGAGCTTCTTCAAAGCTAAGGTATGCGAGTTTTAGCCATTGGGTCCTTCCACCCCTGGTGTCCTTATCTCCTTATTACTCAATTTTCATGATTTAAAGTTGATTTTACAAATAGCTTTACTATTATGAATATGCTTATGAACTATGTTAAAGCTGGGAAAGTTTTGACTCTTTTACTATGTTATGAGCTATAAATCATTGATCGAATGTTTGAATTGATGAGGGGTTTTGATACATGTAGCTTGAGGGTGTTGAAAGGTGTTAACTGATGGTTTTACATGGGATTTTTTTTCCTTGATTCCTTCTTTAAATTGCATGGTTTTATGCTACCATTCCACACAGTGTTTCTTAAAATGTTAGGTTATGGTATCTTGAGAAATTGAAGGTCCAAAGCATGAGATATGATATGATTTATGTTATGATGATGAAATGAGTTTATGTACATGATAAATACTATATAAAGTGTTACATTAGACCATGAACAATCGGGGGGTATAGGAATCCAGATAACAGAGATGGGGGTTTGTACTCATCAACCGAGGGAAGGGTTTGTACTTCTCCACCTAGTGATAGTGCAATATCATCACTAACTGAGTTGGGGGTTTGTACTCATCAACCGAGGGAATGGTTAGTACCTCACCACCCAGGTCATGGGACGGTATCATCACCAACCGAGTGAAGGGTTAGTACTTCACCACCTAAGTGATGGGGCCGCATTATGACTAATCGACCAAGGGGTTTGTACTTTGGAAATCTAGCTTGGTCTATTCTACACATATGATATCTTATATGAGCATGAGTTATTAAGTATGTTTTACTTTAGTATTGAGCATACATGCCATATTGCTATATGTTGTCTATTGCCTATTGAGATGCATTTAGATTACGATGCCTATCTCTTGTTGCATTGCATGCTACAGAGTTAGTACATTCAAATGTACTAACGCATACTCTTGCCTACATGACATCACCATGTAGGGACCGGTGCTAAAGTTGATCATCCTCCTCTTCCACATGGCTAGATCAATACTACTCAAGCTTGTGGTGAGTCGTCCACTTTGGGGACCTTAGTCTATGTTGCTCTTATTATGTGTTCAGACAATCTTCTTTATTTTCTATTTTGACTATGAGGGTGAGCCCGGTTGCTTTGTCTTGGTCCCCGCTCTTATCTAGGTATTAGAGGTGTTTGTTGGACATATTATGTATCTATGTTAAGAGACTTAACTCTTACATTCTTGATGTCAATGATATGAGCATGATTCTTGTCTCTTGATTATGATGTTGTGCAAACTTTTCCGTTAGACTTGTTGCCCCCTATCCTTACTATTTGATGTTGTTTCTATTGCTTCCGTGACCAAGGATGTGTAATGATGTTTCAAGAGGCTTACCTGGGGTCCTTTTAGGTTCCCCTTGTGTTGTGTCATGTCTAAGTGCTAGGCTTGGGTCATGATAGAGATATTGAAATGACCCGAAATAGTGTTCGAAAATGTGCCTCGGAAGTGTTTATAATCATAATTTCCATATATCTAAAAAACTGTGTGATATCGAAAATCCTACTTCATATTCGTGATCAGGGGAAAAATTCAGTGGGAGATGGGTCTAAGCCCAATATTAGAGCAACCATATCAAAATTTGAATTTCCATAATTTGCAAATTCCAAAGACGATCCGCGCCCGTTCTGCGGCGCGAACGGGGCACGGATTAGTGTTTATTTTGCCAATTTTTGTTTTCTTGGTCTAAGCCTTTGGGTCTTGGGCCTAATCCTTCCTATGCATAAAGAAACCTATACTTAGTCATTTTTCAACCCATATCATTCAAGACATTCCCCAAAACTCTCTCTAACACAGACAAATATTTCACTCAAAATCAAGGGTCCAAAACTCATTACAAATCTTAAGGAAATCACTCAAGCTTCAAGTTCTCAATCAAATCTTCATCAAGGAATTCTCCAAAGTTGAGGTATGTGGGTTTCAACAATTAGGTCCTTTCACCCGTGGTGTCCAACCTTCCTTTTTACATAAACTGTATGTTTCTATGTTGATTTACTTATTGGTTTTAGTTAGTATGAATTTGACTATGAACCATGTTGGGGTTCCATAAAATGGTGACTATTTAAGCATATTTTGAGCTATAAATCTATGATCCATTATGTCATTTGATGAGGGGTTTTGATGTATATTGCATGAGGGTATTACCAAGTGTTGGTGGCTATATTTATTTCAAGTTTTCTTGCTTGATATCACTCTTAAATTGCATGGTTTTATACTAGCATTATACACCCGCCAAGTGCTTGATAAAATGTCCGATTTTGGATTCTTGAGCTATAGATGATCCATTGCATTACCTATCACTTGAATGACTTTATGATGATGAAAGAAAGGTATATATATGTGTCGATTTCACAAAAAGTATTAAAGTGTTGCAAGTTGACCACACCTTGTTGAGGGGGTGTTATACCTCAATCACCATGGATGGTAGGGTATAACAACCATCAATCAATTTAAGGGGTTGATACCTCAATCACCATGGATGGTAGGGTGTGATAACCATCAACCAATTTGAGGGGTTGATACCTCAATGACCATGGATGGTTGGGTGTTACAACTATCAACCAATTTAAGAGGTTGATACCTCAAACACCATGGATGGTAGGGTGTGACAACCATTAATCAATTGGGGGTTGATATGCCAATCACCATGGATTGTAGGGTGTGACAACCTTCAACCAATTAAGGGGTTGATACCTCAATCACCTCTCTAAGGGAGTGGTAGGCCTTGGACTCCATAATGATGGTCTCTTACTACATATGTCATATGTTCTATATGAGCATGTTTTACTTCAAGCATCATTCATGCATGTCATGTTGCTAATATTCTATCTCTTGCTTACAATTAGGCATTTCGATTATGTTGCCTATCTATTATTGCATTGCATCCTATATACTTAGTTCATTTAAATGTACTAATGCATACTCTATGCCCACATGATTTTACCATGCAAGAACTGGAGCTCCTCATGATCATACCACTCAAGGGTAGTTTTGACATCTTGAAGATAGCTTGTGGTGAGTCCTAAAGTTTGGGGACATTACCCTTTCTCTCTCTTGCTTATGTTATTTCCTTATGATGAACACTTTGATACTAAAAAGGTGAGCCCGGAAAGTTTCTCTTGGCCCCTGCCTAATCTATGTTAGAGGTGTTGTTGGACAAGTGATGTAATTATGTTTGACCCTTGACTCTTTATGATTTATGCTATTAATCTCTTCTCTTCGTCTCTATCTTTAATTGTATTCTCTTGATGTTGTTTACTTTGCTTCCACGACCAAGGATGTGTGAATGATATGCTAAGACGTTTGTTTGGAGACCCTTCGGGTTCCCATTCGTAGTGTCACGTCTAGGCCCTAGGTCCTTGTCGTGACATGAAGCTCAGAATGATACAAAAACTTACTTTTTCAACAACTTAAGTTTCCAAAAATGCCAAACTCATATTTTCCACTTTTAAAACTCAGGAATTTAGTTCCAGCAATACAGTTAGCTCAAAATATGTCCGAAAAAACTCACGAAAGGGAAAAATAGTAATTTTCATAGATAGGATGAAAATGAACTGCAAGGTCATTACATCATTCACCATTAAAAATATGTTGGTCTGCGAACATAAAGGAAAAAAAGTAACTGAAGCCTAGAAAAGGTTGGGATATCTGGCTTGCATATCAAACTCCAACTCTCAAGTAGCCTCATCAACATGACGGTGTCACCACTGAACCTTCACTGAAGGTATATCCTTGGATCTCAATCACCAGACCTACCTGTCCAATATAACTACCATCTCCACCTCAAATGGCAAATATTGCCCCAACTCAACTAAATCATAAGAGATCACATGGGACTCATCTAGAATGTACTAGGGAAGCACGGATACATGATTATAGGATGAACTGCTGATAACCTTGGTGATAAAGCCAACTCACAGACCACCTCATCAACTAACTTTAATATCTCAAATGGGATAGATAAACCTTGGATTGTGCTTGCCCCTCTTCCTGAATCTCATCAAACTCTTCATGAGTGAAACGTTCATCCTTACACTATAATCAACGGAAAAACTCAAAAGGCGTAGTCCTCCAATAAACAAAACTCTTCTACCGACTCTGTTCTATCTATAGTCTACCCTGAATCAACCGAACATGATTCATGGCATCTTTCAGTAGATCCAGACTCAGCACATCTATTGAATTTGAGCTAAACATCCAATGGATGATCTACAACTCTGGCCATATAAAGCCTCAAACAATGATATCTGAATACTGGAGTGATAACTGTTGTTATATGAAAACTCTTCGAACAGTAAGTGATGGTCCTACAAGGCCTCGAAATTTATCACATAGGCCTTAAACATGTCCTCCAAAACCTGAATAGTGTGCTCGGACTGACTGTTAGTCTGGGTTGAAAAGCTGCACTCAAATCCAATCAGATACCTAAGCCACACTACAGAGCCTACCAAAGTGGCATGTAAACACTGATGCTATGTCTGATACTATAGATACTAGCAGTCATGCAATCTGACAATGTCCCAAATATACAACCTAGCCTACTACTTCACACTGTAGCTAGTATTCACCAGTAAAAAGTGAGCTGACTTGGTCAAGCGATCAATAATCACCCAAACTGAATCAACATGCCCAAGGCCCATGGGGAAACCCATAAAAAAATCTATAGTTACCCACTCCAATTACCACAAGGGAATGGGCATCGTCCGCATCAACCCACCAGGCTTTTAGTGCTCATACTTGACTTATTGGCAATTGAAACACTTTGCCATGAACTCTACTTTCTTCTTTCACATTTTGAACTACTAATGACGTCATTTTATATTATGTTAAATCTTTTCTACACCAGGATGGCTAAAATATATAGCATAATGGGCCTCCTCTAATATCAATCTCATCGAATCCCCTACCTTCGGCACACAAACTCTATCATTTATCCTCAATATACTCTCGAATCAATACTAGCCACCTTGGTTTCACGTCTAAACACTTTATCATGAATCAAGCATAGTCCAGCTGTCACGACCCAAGCCTAGGGCCTAGACATTATACAGCGAATAGGGAACCCGAAGGGAACCCAAATAAGCCTCTTAACTTTTTACTACACATCATTGGTCGCAGAAGCATATAAAAGGCATAAAGAATAAGAATAGGAGCAAAAGGGCTAAGGGAAAATCTTGTATAACATCATAATCAAGAGACAAGGAGTCAAAGCTCATATCATAGAAACATAATACATCTAACAAACACCTCTAAAGCTTAGATAAGAGCGGCGGCCAAGACAAAGCAACTGGACTTACCCTCATAGTCAAAATTGAAATAAAGAAGAGTTCTCTATACATGATAATAGAAACATAGACTAAGGTCCCTGAAGTTGAGGACTTACCAAATAACTTGAATAGTACCGAAATATCCACGTGGAGAAGGAGGATGATCAACTTGGGCACCAGTTATGACATGGTATATCATGTTGGCAAGAGTATGCATTAGTACGTTTGAACGTACTAAGTATGGAGGATGCAATGCAACAAAAGATATGCATTGTAATCAAAATGTATAGCAATAGGCAATAGGCATAATGTAACAATATGGCATGTATGATCAATGCATAACTAAAACATGCTTAAGTAGCTCATGCTCATTTAGGATATCATATGTGTAGACGAGATCAAGCTAGATTTCCAAAGTACAAACCCCTTGGTTGGTTGGTGATGGTTTCACCCCATCACCCTGGCAGTGTGGTAAAAACCCCTCACATGGTTGATGAGTACAACACCCTACCTCTGTTGATGAGTACAATCCCCCACCTTGGTTACCAGGGCTCTTGTCACCTCGGATCGGGTATATTGTAATGCAACACTTTATATAGAGTATGTCATATACATAAGCTCATTTTATCATCATATAGTCAATCATATCATATCTCATGCTTTAGACATTTAACTCCTCAAGAAACCACATCCGGACATTTTATAAAACACTTAGAGGGTGTGTAATGCTATTATACAAACCATGAAATATAGAGGTGAAATCATGCAAGAAAATCCATTGTAAAACCATCAACCAACACCCTGCAAAACTCTCAAGAAACATACGTCAAAACTGCCCCTCAAATCATACAATAAGTCAAAGATTTATAGCTCAAAACATAGCAAAACAATCACAATTTCTCATAGCTTTAACATAGTGTGTAGTGAATTTAATAATAAGCAAGACCCACTTGCAACTAAACTTTAAATCGTGCAATTTGAGTAAAAGGAGGCTTGGGTATCATTGGTGGAAGGAACCCATGAATGAAACCACGTATCCTAGCTTGGAGATGAACTTTGTTAAGATTGGAGATGGAGACTTGAAGCTTGAAGAATAACCTTGAAGAAAAACCTTAGTTCCGGATGAGCGTTTGGGACTTGAATTTGGGAGTGAAAATATGGCTAAGTGTTTGAGTAAGTATTAGGAAATGTTTAGGTTGATATGAGGGTGAAATAAGGCTAAGTATAGGTAAAAACACGTTTGGGACCACTTAGGCCCAAGACTTAGAAGTCTTGGACTGACTTAAAAAAATAGATATCTTTTTACACTGGTGCACATTGCGTGGATGGCGCGGATTCCTATCTGGAAATCGCACTTTGAAAAATTATAATTGCTAATCTTTCTCTCTTAAATTGGGTTTAGACCTTTTTCCCCCTAATCTTGACCTCCACAACAAGAATATGAAGTCAGATTTTCGATATCGCGCACGAATTTTGAGATATATGGAATTTAAAATTCCGAGGCATATTTTTGGGCACTTTTTAGGGTTGTCTCAATATCTCTCCCTTGGAAACATTTGTCCTTGAATGTAAAAGAGACGTATAAGACAATAGTGGTCATAAATAATTTGCCCCAATAAGAATGCAGCATAACATTTAGAACACCATTTTCAAAATCTCAATATAAGTGTAAAATCATCATAAACTTGTCAACTTAAACATGAATGCATATTAATGGCATAGGGGTTGAAATACAAGAAATGAAATCACATAGGGGACTTAGAGTTAGTACCTTTGGATTGAGTAGAGTGGAAAATATAAGGATACCATTTTGCTTGTCCGCTTCGGCATCCCAAGTAACCCTTTCGATTTGTTAGTTCCTCCAAAGGACCTTAACGAATGCAACCTCCTTTTTCCTCAATCTCTTCACTTGCCTATCCAAAATCAAAATCAGAACCTCCTCATAAATCAAGTTATCCTCAACAAAACCTACAACATCAGGAGGCAGAATAGCATTAGGATTACCAACACATTTTCTCAACATAGAGACATGGAACATTGGATGAACCGAATTCATTTCATTAAGCAACTTCAACTCATAAGCTACTTGGCCAACCCTCTTTATCACCTCATAAGGACCAATGTATCTAGGAATCAACTTCCCAATTTTACCAATATAGACCACACCTTTCATTGGAGAAACTTTCAAATAGACCCAATCACCCACTTTGAATTCAAGGTCTCTTCTCCTCACAT
>JAPFFP010046233.1:0-11116 GCA_026153255.1 Solanum medicagineum
TATATATATATATATATATATATATATATATATAGAAAATTAATCTCCCACTTGGACCAATCAAAAGAACCCACAACCAGGACCCCACAACGATTAAATTCTTAAGGACTACACTTAGAAGAAATTTACATTTGGTCTCAAACTTTACCAAGTTGAACTAATTAAGGACTTACCGGTTCCAACTTACGGGATCTAACACTTCCCTTCCTCCAAATATTTATCTACAATATAGTTGGTAATAAAACTAGCATTAGCAGCCAATAGATACATCTTGACAGCCCAATCTCATAAAAAAAAATAACATACGGGCAGCAAGCATATAATTGTAAACCCAAGCATATTCTTTCAACCTTTCCACCCCTAATCATACTTTCTAATACCCATTCTCATATACATATCATGTACAGCCTATTTTAATGCCATAACTATCTTAAAACATCCCACAAAGCACAACACACAACAATTTTATGCAACATACAAATAGGCGGCATAATGTTACACCCCCTCGCTACTTTTTGACGTCGACAATCCCGAACCTGTTTCAACTTTACCCGGACTATCCTCAACACATATATACATAACAACAATCTAAAAGCAGTCTTATAACAGTACCAAAGAAGTCATGAAGTACGTGAGGCAATAGCCTTCCATCCATCAGCCCACAAGTTTGTACCAAGAACACAACTGCGATATCCTATAAGAACTCACTTTTGCGGACTGTAAAAGTGGTGCAGCAGCCTTTATACATCATTAAAGAACCAACAATCATTAATAACAGTAGCCTCCCTTCATAATCAATCCAAATAAAAAGAGAAAATCTTCCAACAAAACAAGAAAACATGTATAACAATCTTGGAACGCATGTTGTCCAAAATTTTCAGCATATACCTAACCAACATAATCTCTTGTTTTTCATGAAGAAACCTTACTAAACACACAAATATAATCACATATCTTTACCTTCAAGGTGTAGGGATTCTCCAAGAAACCTAAAAGTCTCTTGTAGCTGCTTGTAAAGTCAAGAAAGAGTTGAGAGAAAACTTGGAAGATAATCTGATTTTTTTTTGTTCAAGTTAGAATGGCTTATGGGAGCTGTTGTAAACCCTTTTTAAAGGGGGGATTTGGCCGACCTACTAAGGAATTTATAGCCTTACTTTAATAAGTTGGTGATGCAACTTCTTTCCCCTTTTACTTGGGCCTTATTGGGTTCAAATTGGTTGGGCCTTGGCTGCCCATTTTTCCCTTTTCTCTTTGCTTAGTTTTGGGCCCAATTAGTCAAGTGGGTTGTGATTTACTTGGGCCCTTTCGATATCCATATTGGGATAAAAATATAGTACATTTATGATGCTAAAACATGGGCTAAAGTTACACCCTTAATAGGGACTTTATTCATAATCAGACTTGGACAAATTTGACATCGGTCCTCGTCTCCGTTTAGCTAGCAATTTAAGCTAAGCAAGTAGGTAACTCACCAGCTAGCTTCCTAAGTCCTACAAGAACCTCAATTCTCTCACTTTGTTTAGGGTCATGATCTCCTAAATTTGACATAAAATGTATTTACACTCGACCCTCTTCAGCGTTAGACATACAGATCGCCCTCCAATTTGAGATTCAAGAACATTAAGAATTTTGTGCTAATTTGGAAAGCCATATCATGTTTCATTTGCATAGAACTAGCATTGTAAGATGTGGGGTGTTACAGGTGAGTTCACAATTTCATTGTTCATTCTATGCATTGTTGGAAATTATTTAAAATTGTGTAAAAAAACTTGTAAATCCAATAATGAAAATTTTTAAATATTTAAAAGTTATATAAAAAATTTCATGTATTCTCAAAATTCTATTAGAGTCGGATAATTGGGAAAAATTAAATGATGTGTATGATTTGAAACTATTTAAAATATACTATAAATCAAATAAATAACAATTTAAAATATCTAAAACTTGTATTAAAATTATTGATTATCTAATTTTATAATCATATAAATTAAGAAAGAAAAATAATATATGTTCGGCTCGTGAAACACATCACCATGGACGGAAAAAAGCTCAATGAAAGACTTTTGAACTTATCAAAGAAAGAATTGACAGACAAAATTGCTAGGCTAAAAAGGTCTTTATCCAGCAGCATCGGTGCTAGGCTACCTGATGGAGGTGAAAAACTAAGGGCATATATAAAACTACACGAGGATGTATTAAAATGGAGGAAATGGTTCGGTTCTGATCATGTTTGATTTTGACTTTCATACAATTCCTCTTTGTTTATGGCTGATTAATTTAACAATTTTATTTATATTATTGCATGTTTGAGGAGCTTTATCTGCTTGAACAACTTGGTTATTATCTCACAAGTGTGAATAAAGCTTCTCAAACATGCAATAATAGAAATGGAACTGTGAAATTAATCAACCGTAAACTAAAAGGAATTGTATAAAAGTCAGAATAAAACCTGATCAGAACCGAGCCATTTCCTCAATTTTAATACATCCTCGTGTAGTTTTATATATGCCCTAAGTTTTTCATCTCCATCGGGTAATCTAGCCCCAATACTGTTGGATAGAGACCTTTATACCCTAGCAATTTTGTCGGTCAATTCTTTCTTTGATAAGTTAAAAAGTCTTTCATTGAGCTCTTTTCTGTCCATGGAAGTCTGTTGTGCGAGCCGAATATATATTATTTTTCATTCTTAATTTATGTGATTAAAAAATTAGAGAATCAATACTCTTAATACTACTTTTAAATATTTTAAATTTTTATTTATTTCATTTATAGTATATTTTAAATAGTATTCAAATTTTACACACTACTCGGTTTGTCCTAATTATGTGGCTCTAATAGAATTTTGAGATATAAATGAAAATTTTGTATAACTTTCAAATATTTTACAATTATTTATTATTGTGATTTTTAATATTTTTTACGCAATTTTAAAGAATTTCCAACAATGCGTAGCATGAACAATGAAACTGTCTTTTATTTCTTTGTATCACCGAGACACCCGACGGGCCGGCCATATGTACCTCTGGAGCCCCCGCCCATTCAAATAAAATTAGAATGAGCCTACTAAGTGGAAGCAGACCATTCAACTTGCCATTTGCACTCTATTATGGTGCGATCATAGGAAGCTCTGTTAGTGAATGCAATTCCCGACCCGATAAGACTGATCATGCCCTGTTGCTTGGCTTGGAATCAAACTAGCCTATCATGTCCTTTCTTCATTCCTATATGGACCCATATTTTTAAGTTCTTCTAATCTTTACTGTATAACTGGGATTTCTATTTACCGAACCATATCAAAGAAAGATCTTCTTGCCTCACCCATTTGGGCTCCCTCTCGAATCGGAACCTTTATGTGTAGGTAGGCTTTAGACTCAATCTAATAGCCTACCTATCGGGCGCCAAGAAAAGAGAAAGTTTTTGCATGGGTTCATCGTCTAATGTAGAACCGATGCGAGAGGGAGAAGTGAGGATTGATACCCTACTTATTTTGATGGTTGTTCACCCCAAAGTGTTCCAAGACCGCATGCATACATCTGTAAGTAACTTAGTGCAACATGGAATAGTTTACTATCCCGTACTTTATTCTTTGCATCTTGGTGTTATTGCCTGTTTCATGTATTTCTATAGGATTACTATTCTTTGTCTTAATTTTTGTATTTGGTTATTTGATTATTGTAAATTTGTAACACCCCATAAAATTACCAAAACGCCCTTAAAATATATCATGCGCACAACGCATCTTCCAAAGCTCCAATAGAAAATCTAAGACCAGATTTCTAATCAGCGCGAAAAATCGAGTTAGATAATGGTCTCGACCCAATATAAAACAAACTCGATCGAATTTCAAAAATGCACATAATGTGCAAAAACAGTAGCAAATCCGCGCCCTCTCCACGACGCGCCAACGTCACAGAGTTTCGCTTGTGGTTTTTTGTTGATTTTCTACCGGGAATCAGTTTTCTGAAATTTTAACCAAAATATATTGGTGTGCGCCCCCTCCACGATGCACACCTATGTACAAAATTTCTATTATTTTCTTTTATTTTGAGAAGGGAAATTTTGTCCTTCCCATGTATTTTAATACCCCAAAAGTGTTTATCTAAGCCTAAATACGTATGAAGGGTTTCAAAAACCCATTTTTTTCGAAATGTTTAGTAAGTTCTGAGGGAGAAGAAGGGGATAAAGAGTAAGGGTTTTCCAGAGAGGCTCCGAAATCCTTGAAGATTCTTCATCCCAAGTATGTAAAGGCTATCCAAAAACATGGAATTTTTCTTCCATGTGCCCCATTGTAAAGTTAAGTTGTGAATTGATACTGTAGAGTCTTGAATAGTGATTTACTATCTTTATTTCTTGAATGTTATCTTTAAACTATGTTTTACATCTTGAATTGATGATCATCATGTTTAAAATTTAGTGTATGCATGCAGTATTTATCTGTTTATGAACTGATTCTTGTAAATTCCCTGTTAAAGACTTGAATAATGAATTTAGGGGGATGTCTAGAGCCTTGATTGTCTGAATGTGATGTTTGACTAGGTCCGAGTCCTGAGGTGAGTGTATCGATGAATGTAGTAGTTGGATATAGTGTTATCATTCCTAACTTGAAAGGATACTCTTGCCCTTTGAGTTAATAGATGATGAGGTGAGTGTTCTTGCCCATAGGGGTTGAGTGATGGAAGTTCTTGATGGGTTGATAAACTTATGAGCATATTGAATCCTGAGAGGAGTATTAGCACCAAAATGGGTAAGAATGAGTCCTACTCGTACTGATTAACTATGTGGCCAGTGTAGGAGAGGATTAGACCGTGAAAGCGGATGTTTCATTTGTCCCATAGAGGACTTGACAAACTACTTTGGGATCCCTGACAGACTCATCCTTTACCCCAGTAAGGTACTGGGCAGATGTGGAAATGACATCTATTCGTTGTATTATTATTGGCTAATAGGCAGTGGTTGTCAGTTATAGAAACTCCCAAATAGGTTTCATGGTGATAGAACTCCGATGCGATGTGATTTTTTGATGTTTTGATGGATAGTGAGGGGATAGGGTCCTGTTCTTTACTCTGAGCTGAGGATGAGTGATTGTTACATTGTTCCGTTTACTTTAGCCTGTTTTACATACAGTACATTCCACATACTAACGCCCCTTTGGCGCTGCATCGTTTTATGGTGCAGATTCTATAGACAGAGGACTTTAGCAGCCCGATTGTTGAGGTTCAGAGCTTCCAGATTCCTAATAGTGGTAAGTTCTCCCCTGCTTTCGGATGATGGTTACTTTTCTTTTGCTTGATAGCCTTTTCACTTGATTTTTGTAGCCATGGACTGTCATGGTATCGTCTCAAACAGCAGTAGATAGGCTTCTTTGACATAGATGTTGATGGTAGATGTTGAGTTGTCCTTCCCTTCTCTTTTTTATATTGAGACTGTCTTTTATTTATTATATTTCATTTATGATATATCAAGTGGATAGTTTTAGCCCACTGACAGATTTTTAGTACTATTACTCTATTTTCTTCTACTATTGAATTGACTGAACGAAGATAAATGAGACTAGGTGGTCCGCTTGGGGGCTAGCAATAGTCTCCGAGTGTCAGTCACGTCTAGGGTACCCTCCCAGAACGTGACAAAATTGTACTTTATATTTTACTGTTTTGTATCGTTGGGCTGTCAATTTCGAGAGATTGTATCGTTTTTTATCTTCTGTAGTTTATTGAGTTATTAGTTTTTAGTTTAGTGGCATTGAGATTTGATGGTGGATTAGTATTATGTCACCGGTTGAGGTTTGAGGCAAGGGATAATTTTATTTTTTTCTTTTTAAATAATTAAAAATTATACATAAAATATACTCTATAAATCACAATACTTTTATAAATTAAAATATTCAACTTTTTAGAGAAGAAATAAATTTGAATTGCTCTTAAAATTTGATTAGTGTCATATATTATAAAATTAGGATAAAAAAGTAACATATATTATTTGAAAATAATATAATAGACAGTATAAATTACAATTATTATAAAACTTAAAATGATTGAAAGTATATAAAAAATTTGGTTGATTCTTGAAATTCTGCCTATGCCAGGTAAATTGGGACATAGAGAGTAATATATGTTATTTAAAAATTATGTAAATAAATCACAATATTAACAACTTTGATTTTTATAAAATCATACTTTTTTTTGAATGTTTCTCTAAATTTCAATTGTGTTACATAAATATATGTAAAGATACTAGAAAATAAAAAATAATTAAATAATAAGTATTAATCACCTCATATTGGTAGCACCTCCATTATTTGCTTCAACGGTTGTACAATGATCCATCTCCTCTTCAGACATTAATGGCTATTGGAAATATCAAATAGATATTTTAATTAGAATAATAAATAATGGAAAACTAAGCATCTATATAATTTCATTACAAAATAATTATTAGATTTGAACAAAAAAAGGATAAAATCTTTGTAAAATAGTAGAGATTTACCGGCATACACTTGATATTTACATTAATGTTTACTAGTACAATAATAATTTATTATTACCTAACATTTATGTTAAATTAATATACTTTAATATTATTAAATAATAAATTAGATAAAAATGCATGATAATTTCAAGTTGTTCATAATATTCATCTTACCTGCAAATTGAATTGAGATCCAATAATTACAAGTGGGGCATATCATTACAACCCTGAAATTGATTTAAGATCCAAATAATCTACATGACGAGATTTTGTTTATAGTTCTCTGCATTGATGATAAATATTTCATAATCCCTTTGTTTCATGTTAATACAGAAATATGTAACAAAATGATTAGATCTTATGTATGTCAGACAAATGAAACTAATCATATGAAGTTCAAACTCCTACAAAAGATGGTACACAAAAATTACAAGATTTTAGGTATTATTCTTTATCTTCTTCTTTTTCATACTTTCATCTTTTTATTTACTTTTTTTATTTTTATCAGTTTATTAAAGAATTTTATCTAAAAGATCAAAGTAAAATGAAAAAAATCTAGTAAATTAGATGATTGATCATGATATAGGTTTTCATTTTCTCTTCCAATGGGAGTGAGAGGAAAGTAACATCTAGCTTAATGAAAAGACCCAAATAAAACATCTAGAGAAAAATCATATGAATTCAAATCATCCTTTCACTTGATGAGACATAGAAGGAATAAGGTTGCATGGGCTAAATATATATGGGTAAAAGGGTTGCCTTCCAAAATCTCATCTTTCCTTTGGAGGGTTATGAGAAGGTGCATCCCAAATGATGATAATGTACAAAGAATGATGGTGTATTTGGTATCAAAGTAATGTTCCTACTGTGAGAATAGATCAGAGGAGACCTTGAGCCATTTACTACTAATAATTCCCATAGCCCAACAACTATAAAAGCAGTTTTCTACATATGCAAGTATTACTGTTGAAGGAAAGCAACTGCTAAATACAATATCCAAATGGTGAAATCTTGATATTAGATCAAAGTGGAAAGCTATTATGAATGATATCCTAGGAATTATCATCTAGAAGCTATGGAATAGAATAAATGTCATAAAGCATGAGAGACAAGTATCTTTCAATTAAGTGTATGACAACTGTCAATTCACTATTCTTCAAATGGTAAGGACCACTTCTCCATAATCAAAAAGGGTTCCTTACAAATGGGAGAAATTGGTGTATATCATGCAAGGGTTGAGTACCCCTTTATAGTATTGTGTTGTCAATTAGACTTTACCTATAGAGGGGTAGCTCAAATTCAATATAGATCGTACTTGCAAAAGCAATCCAGGACTGTGTGTATATTATTTCTACAAAAGGATGGACAAGGTGACCTTATATATGTAGAGGCTAATGGCATTGGAATTAACACAAATATGGTGGCTGAGGCTAAAGAAATTACCGAAGCATTAAAGTTCTGTTTCATGAGGGATCTTAATCAGATTATTCTAGAGGCTGATCCACTCAGTCTAGCTAATATGTTTAAATGAAGGTAGAAGGTCCCTTGGGAGATTGTAGACATAACAAAAGAGATACAAGAATACATAAGAACAACTCAGACTCATGACCGACATATATTCGGAGAAGTGAACCAATTGGCAGATTATATTGCTAACATACTTATTAATCAAACATAGAAGATGCAATTCAACAATTCTACACATCTACTAAGCATGGGAAGAAAGATCTTAAATACAGACAAGCTTCAAGAGAATAAAGCCAATCACACTGATTTATAGCAGATATATATACAACACCGTAGATGATTCTATAGTACACTACACAGATATGCAATTCCTAATCTATTTCAACTTTCAAAAAGGCTTTCTAGATCTAGTAAAAAGGACGATTCATAGTACCAGATGTGAGTTGAGCAGTAGGAAGTCTTCAATGAGACCTAGAAAAAGATGAATGAGCAATGTGATTTTCATCATGTTGTCTTCATCTGTTGAAAATGGAATGGTCAGAATACGACATACAAGAATGAAATTAGATCATCAACAAGCACGTAGCAGGATCAAATTTGATGACTCCCAGGTTGGATTTTGGGATTCTGTCAGACCAGAATGTGTTACCTGAAAGAAATAGAGGAAAATAGTTAGAAATATCACGACCTATACGTAGAAGGAAGAAGAATGACAACCTTTGTACCTTTGATAGCTGATGAGCAACACCATTACAAAGTTTAAGTGAAGAAGTTCATAACTCAGAGGTGAATGAAGCTGGATCTGGATTTCCAGGGAGGCGTAGAATGCGGCGGACAACAAGAAGAGGGAGCCCTTCACAAGATTTAGAAAACCCTATCTTGCAGGGGTGTGCTTAGGTATAGCTTTGCCTTATATAAGGCTTAGCATCCGGATAGAAAAATGGGCCACAAAAGCTAGACTTTTGTAATGGACTTTTGTTGAATTTTAAATAAATCGGAGTCGTGGCCGAAAATGCTTTTAGAAAAAAGAATTCAATAAACATAAAAAAACTATCTAGCTATGATGTGATTTATAGTGCTTTCAATAGAAAAATTTTAATTAAAACATATGATCAAATAGATTAAAAAAATATTTTTATAAAAAAATTCTTATTAAAAATCTCTATACATTTGTAGATTTCTATACATCACGTACCATCATCAACAATTTTTTTCAAGATAAACGATACAATCAGGAGCATCATTCAAGTTGCTTGGAAAAATATTATTTACCATAACTATTGAAAAACTTATGAAAAAGTAAATACTTGGTGAAAATCTCATTGAAGAAAAGAAGTGAAGAAATAGGAAGATTTTAACATTATTATAGAATAATTTCGACTCTAATTAATTGACCAACTAAAAACTATTATCTTATGTTAGATTCTATTACTATAAATTATATTGGTGTTGAAATGGTAACATAAAATAAAAATAAAAAATTAATATGTATTATTTAAAATTTTGAATTGCATGAAAGTATTTATTATGATCCTTCATATGTAGGTAAGAACTTAAAATAATAAAGACAAATTAAGTATCAAAAAATTTAATAGAAGAAAAGTAAACACCAAGCTGAGGAAAAAATTGTAGTACTGCAAATATGAGATACTTTTAAAATTGTGATCATTAAAATTAATTGACCAACTAAAATTATAATTTTGTGTAAGATTCTATTACTATATGAATTATATTGGTGTTGAAATGGTAAAATAAATGTAAATAAAAAAATGAATATATATTATTTATAATTGTTATGATCATTCATATTTAGGTAAGAACTAAAAATAACAGATTACATATAAGAAATGTAAAGAAAAAAAGAGAAGTAAAGACCAAGGTGAGAGGGAAAAAGAACAGTACTACACATATGAATAACTTCTTAAATAGTAATTATTGAAATTAATTGACCTACTAAAATTATAATTTCATGTTTTATTCTTTTACTATGACCATTGTTAAAGTTCAAATGGTAAAGTGATACAATAATAAAAAACTAATTTGTGTTAGTGTAACATCCCGTGAAATTATCGAAATACCCCTTGGAATAGACTCATGCGCATAACGCATCTTCCCAAGCTCCGATGAAAAATACGAGACCAGATTTATGATCAGCATGAAAACTAGGTGGCAGAGTAGTCTCGACCCGATTTTAGAGCAATCGGATCGAAAAATAATTTTTTGATCTGAAAATCGAGACACTGAGGGTATGCGTTAGGGTCGCGATGCGAACCTATCACGGACCCACGCTTATTTATTTTTTTGATCTTTCGACAGGGGTTGGATTTCCAAAATTACGCAAGTACGCAACAAGACCGCATCGTGGACCTATTCCTCCGACTTGTTCCACCGAAGTTTAAAATTTTAAATCTTTAAGGGGTATAATAAACTTTTTCCTACCCCTTCTAGACTTAATCCATGGCAAATACAAGTCATTTTTAGCCTAAAAAGAGTTTCAAAACCTACTTTAAAGTCTCTCACACAAAAACTAAGAAGATACCTTGAGTGAAGAAGAGGAGAAAGAGCTAGGGTTCAAAGGATTGAGGCTAATTTCTTAAGGAATTGATTGTCAAACTCCATACCAGGTATGTAAGTCTAAACTTAAAGCATGAGATTGTTCTCCCTCGTGTCCCGTAGATAGTCTTAGATGAGAGTTGAAAGTTCTTGAGTCTACACACATGATTCGTGAAGTATTATCTTAATTTAATTCTTGAAATAAGTTTCTATGGTATTAATGAGTTTCTCGTATACAATAATAACTTGAGAATGTTCCTGAAATTGAGTATTCTTTTAGATGTATATTCATAGCTTCATTCACATGAACCCTACTTTGAGATCTATGATTTCTTTTATACAGTATTCCAAAAGACTGAGATTTGATAGTTATGCTGAGCACATTAATTTCGATGATTTCTTTTAGCATATCTTTTTACTGAGTTTCATGAATATAACTATTGAGCATGAATAATGATTTGAGAGGGAGTTTTGGTGATATGCATAAATTAATTTTAAAGAATGAGTTTTTCTAAGAAAACACTTGACATGTTAATGAGTTTTGATTGAACTGATGTTAGACCCCGTAATTAGCGTAATTGGGGCGAAGTGTCGTTTTGAAAATTTTCGTCGATAAAGTGTAATTTAATGG
>JAPFFP010046234.1:0-11115 GCA_026153255.1 Solanum medicagineum
TTTCTATTTTGATCCAATTGAGGACTTCCGACTCAAATTTAATTATGCACACCAAATTCACTTGATACTCTAATCATACACCGGAAATATACTTAAGTTCAAATTACACGACACCCACAACAAAATTTCCCAATTGGCTAGTCATCCTTAATTTAAAGAAATACGGGGTCTAACAGTACAGATCTGGTTATGGATGGTATGGAGAAGGTAAGGATGATTAGAGGAAGGTTGAAAATAGCCCAAAGTAGCCAAAAGTCTTATGCTGATGTGAGAAGGAGGGAACTTGAGTTTAAAGTTGGTGATTGAGTTCATTTGAAGGTGTCACCCATGAAGGGTGTGGTTTGTTTTGATAAGAAGGGTAAAATAATTCCAAGATTTGTGGGTCCTCATAAGGTGATGAGGAGGATCGGTAAGGTGGCCTACGAGTTAGAATTTCCTAGTGAAATGGAATTGGTTAATCCGGTCTTTCATGTGTCTATGTTGAGGAAGTGTGTGGGTGAACCCAATTCTATTGTGCCTCTTGGTGTTGTGGGAGTAGTTGAAGAGAACTTGACATATGAAGAGGTTCCAGTAGAGATCTTGGATAGACTAGTGAAGAGGTTGAGGAACAAGGATGTCGCTTCCGTTAAGGTCCTTTGGAGGGATCAACAAGTCGAAAGTGCAACATGGGATGCCGAAGCGGACATGCAAAAATGATATCCTTATTTCTTCCATCCTACTGAAGCATACGATACTAATTCTAAATATTCTATGTGATTTCATGTCTCATGTTGTAGCCCCTAAGTCATTTGCATGCATTTATGTTTATATTGATAAAGTTCATGGTGATTTTACACTTATGTTTAGATTTTGAAAATGGTGTTTTAAGTGTATTGTTGCATTCTCGTTGGGGCTGATCTCTTCATGATTACTCTTCTCATATACAATTCTTTGAAATTTGGGGACGAATGTTCCCAAAGGGGAGATATTGAAACGACCCCAAAAAGTGCCTAAAAATGTGCCTCGAAAGTGTCTGGAATCGTAATTTCCACATATCTCAAAATTCGTGCGTGATATCAAAAATCCAACTTCATATTCATGTTCAGGTGGTAAAATTGAGTGGGGAATGGGTCTAACCCCGATTTAAGAGCAACCGTAGCAAAATTTAAAAATCACAAAAATACGATTTCCAGTGTGTATCCGTGCCCCTAGCGCAACGCGCCAAGGGCGCGCTACTGTGTATTTTTGTGCACTGTCTTCTATCTCGGTCCAATACTTTTGCGTCTTGGGCCTATTTGTTCCCATGTGTGAAAAATACCTATATTTAGCCTTGTTTCACCCTCATATCATTCAAGATATTCCCCAATACTCACTCAAACACTTAGACTCATATTTACCCTAAAACTCAAGTGCCAAAACTCATCCAGGTCTAAGGATTTCACTCAAGCTTCAAGTCTGCATCTCCAATATTCATCAAGTTATTCTCTAAAGTCAAGGTATGTGGGGTTCAACCATTGGATCCTTTCACCCATGGTGCCCAAGCTTCCATTTCATCCAATTTATATGTTCTTAAGTTGATTTTAAATGTAGGTCTATTACTATGAATTTGACTATGAACCTATGTTGGGGTTTTGTAAAAGTGTGACTATTTTAGCATGTTTTGAGCTATGAATCTTAGATCTAACTTAAGATTTGATGAGAGGTTTTGATGTATATTATATGATGGTGTTACCAATTATTGGTGGGATGATTTACTTCAAGGTTTCTTGCATGATTTCACTCTTTAATTGCATCGTTTTACACTAGCATTGCACACCCACTAGGTGTTTAATAAAATGTCCAAATGATGACTCTTGAGTTGTTGAAAGCCTAATGCTTGGCATATGCGATATACGACTTAATGATGATGAAAGAATGTTGTATATATGTTAATTTCGTGATGAACTTCCATAGTGTTGTGAGTTTACCAAGCCTAGCTCGAGGGGTTGTAGGCCCGAGTAAACACATTTAGGGGTTGGTGCCTTGGTTGCCTATCGGGGGATAGTAAGCCGTATAATCACATCGAGGGGTTGGTATCTTAGTTTCCTAGTATGGGAGTGGTAGGCCAGTATAACCATATTGAGGGTTTGGTACCTCATTAACCATATTAAGGGGTTTGTACCTTGGTTGCCTAGTACGGGGGGTAATAGGCCCGTATAACTGTATTGAGAGGTTGGTGCCTCTGTCACCTCTCCAAGGTGGTGGTAGGCCTCGGGTATTCTACATTAATGGTTACTTGCTACACATGTATTTTGTTCTATATAAGCATGGATTATTTCAAGCATCCTTCATTCATGTCATATTGTCACTATGCTATCTATTTCCCATGATATTGCATTTTTCCTATGTTGCCTATCTATTGTTGTATTGTATCCTACATACTTAGTACATTCAAACATACTAACGCATACACTATGCCTACATGATATTACCATATAGGAACTGGAGCTCCTATTGAATCTCCTCTGCGTGGCTAGTAGGATTGTCTCTCAAGTTGGTCGATGAGTCCTCCACTTTGGGGACATTGACTTTGATCTTATGCTATTTATAAAGACTCCCTTTTCTTTTTATTATGTACTTGACAATGAGGGTGAGTCTGGTTGCTTGTCTTGGCCCCTGCTAAGTTCTACGGTTAAAGGTGTTGTTTGACATGTTATGTGTAATGTTATGAGCATTGACTCTCTCTTAACTCTTGGTGTCTATGATATGAAAGTTGTCCCTTAGCCCTGTTTATCCCTATTTACTATCTCTTGTTGTATTTTATTGCTTCCGCGACCAAGGATGTGTAATGATATGTTAAGAGACTTGCTTGGGGTCCCTTCGGGTTCCCCATGCGTCGTGTCACATCTAGGCCCTAGGGTTGGGTCGTGACAATGCATTTCTTTTGCTCATATTGAATGACAATCCTTGTGCATGCTTAAGCTCATGTTAATGTTACCTTTACAGTCCCATGCATGTAAGTCTTTACTTTTGAATGATGGCATTACAACTTCATATTTACATTATAACTAACATACTTAGTACATTCCAAATTTACTAATGCATATTTCGCCTACATGATCTGACTATGTAGGGACAGGTGCTCCTCCCCCATTTCATATCTAGTTCTCCAACGCTCAAGACTAATTTTATTGTTGTGAGCCCTTAGTTTGGGAATCTACCAATCTCCATTCTAGCTATGTACTTCAGACTTGGTGTATATGTTGCATTTTGGAGGCTTTTACTTTCTATGTTATTAATATTTGGAATATTTTCTATTTGATGAAAACTGATCGAAAATAGTTTCCGTTGATGGTCTAGTTGGTATGTTTTGTAGACGATATATATGTTTTTAATATGTTTTTTTATTCAAAATGATGTCTCATATACCATACCCCGTTTATTTATGCAAATTTGAGAATTTTATGCCTATAAATGTTTGATATTTTAAGATGGTTTGGATGAGATTCCTCAGGGTGTCTCATCCATCATGTAACGACTATGCCCTAGGTTCGGGTCGTTACACAACACATTCAACTTATTCCAACAATTTAGAGCAACAAATCTGATTTCAACAAAATATCATGACCTTACCTTTACTTGTGCTTCTAGGACTATTATTAGTACCAAAATTTCATGGAGATTACATTGTAATTGTAACTCTAAATTATAGCTCCTCTCTTTCCCAAAATGAATTATTACTATCCATCCCAAAACTACTCTAAGAATCTTATATTAGTACTATCCCTTCCCAAGGACAATAAAATAAATTCCAAATTCGATGGTGCTTTTCTCATGAGCTACACTATTGGATCACAAATCAGTTTAACCACATATAACCATTCACGTGACATGTCTCAGCTTCCATTCAAGTACTAGTACCCTAATGTTGATACTCAAAGAATCCTTGGTCACCCCAAACATGTTGTATATCATGAACACAAGAGCTTTATTCACTATCAAGTATCTACATAATGTATTATGATAGTCTACACTAACTTCCATCAACAACATAATATCCACCAGATTTTAGAGTCTCTACCAAACATGATTGAACAACTCACCCTAACATACATCAACAACATACCCAATGAAATCCTACGAGTGGGGTTTAGGGAGGGTCAAATATGCATAGACCTTACCTCTACCTTATAAAGTTAGAGAAGCTATTTCTTGGAAACCCTCATCTCAAGAATCAAGCCCCATAAACAGAATATATTAGATATAGAATAAAAGGGGAAAAAGGGAAGAACAACTAATATTGAAAAGCAAATGATAGTATGTACAAAATGAAAAAGTCACAAATATAAGACGAATAATGACAGTACAAGATATAAAACACGACTACTCCTACCAATCTATAGTAAAGCAAGGCCAGGCATCAATGTATCCTTAATAGCCTAATAGCCTGCTACCCTAATACGTAACCTCCACTCCTTTTTGTCTAAGGTCATATCCTCGATGACATAAAGTTTCGCCATACTTTTTCTGATCACCTAGCCCTAGTACTTCTTTAGTATACCTCTACCCCTCAGTGTAACCCTTGACTCTTGCCTTTCACACCTTCTAACAGAAGAATCGGTACTTCTTCTCTCCATATGTCCAAACCAATGCAATCTCGCTTCCCTCATCTTATCAGCCATAAGGGCCACCTCTAACTTCTCCCAAATGGTCTCATTCCTAACCTAATCACTCCTGGTATCTCCACATCCATCTCAATATCCTCATCTGCACGACTTGCATCTCTTAAACATAAACTGCAGAATTCCTTGTTCATCACTATTTGTCATTCCAATCTAATATCATATTTTTCTAGAAATGTAGTTGATAATCATTCACAATTCTGTCTGAGCCAGCCCATCTTATTGTATTACATACAAACTTAAAGCGAGAAATTCATACAATCCAAAATTTTGAGTCAAGGTACTCTATATATTGTCTCATTTTCTTCACACTTTTTATCTTGTATCCACACATAATGCTACTAGAATGTTCGAGTGCTTGACCCTTACGAATGACCTCATCATCAATACTCAAATTTGATGCCCAAGGTTTTTGTACTTTTTTGCTAGCTCATTTTTCATTGTTGCTCCTTAGCCAAAACTTTGTTGTTGATTGCATCTTACTTTAAACCAACCTACTCAAACTAAAACTTCATTAAGCTATTCCATGATCATAACTAATAGAATCTACAACCAAAGTTATTCCCAAGTCCTTCTAAATGATCAATAACCAGCATAATCAATCATTTTATTTCCTAGATAATCGATAACTTGACAAAACCAAATATCATGAATGCAAGCTTATAATGAAAAATCTAGATTCTGATTCACACCATGTAAACCGATTCCTTTTCTAATCAAGCTTAACCCAAATCATTGAGATTTTATACCTTAGTCTATCATCAATCGTTTTCTTATTAATCCCATCATTTCTTTCATTGGAACCAAAAGTCATTCTAGTTACCAAATTCGAAACTACAAAATAACCTATCCCCATGGTTATGAATTGTAGTCTATCTGATGCACAAGTCATCATATCATTGAAGCCCGAATAAGGCAAACAAGCCATGTTACCCTTACTAAAGTGATCTTATGATTGATATGATACTTCAAACTTGAGATATACCAGCCAAAATTTAATGAGCAATCTAACTTTTCAACATATACTCACTTAGTAACATTCTCAATTGCTTGCACATCACCAAACCACTTAAAATATTACTTCCACAAGCCTATTATCTCAACCTCTACACACTTTCTTTGGCTTACAATGATATGACCAGTCCCTGAATATATTTTTGAAATACAATTCAAACTTAAACATATTAATACCTAAACAAGGATCCACCACTGTGAAGTTTCTTATGATCAATTCCAAACTCAAGCATTAACAACTGATTGATTTCACAAATGTGACTACCACATCAAACCTCATTACCTGAGTAGGTAAATAACCAATGATTCCTTAGTATCTAGTATTCGCACTTGTTAGACATTATGTCTCCGCTCTCCTACGTTACCACATCAGAAGGCCCTTTAGATCCAATAGTAAAACACATCATACCCACTGAGAAGTTCTTACTGAAATAGCCCACATTTTTCTTTCTATTGATAGCCGCGAAACATTACCAAATTAACAAGACAATATGTACCCTTTCAAAAACCAAGTTGAAAGCAGAAGCAACACAACTTATTACCACAGCCAAGTAAACTTATATACTATCATAGTAGTATTATTCTAACATTTGTTGCTATACATCCACTCCATGAAGCCACAGTGAAAGCCCTTATCTCAATTAGCAGAAACCATTCTCAGCCCATACTAAGCAGCCCATTTATGACGAACCTAACAAATGAAATCTTATAATTACTTATCTTACAACATATCATTTCCTTAACCGCACCACACCAATAGGCATATCAGTTTGGACATCTAATAGGCTATGCAAGTACCACTCTTATCGCTTAATAGCTAGCTAGAAAGGGTAAGACGTTCATGAAGTCTCACTACTTGGTTCCTTCTCTTGATACCTTATCTCCAAAATACATTATCGGACCACCACCTGATCTAAACTCTTCAAATTACAAAACAATCTAAGACCGACCACACATTCTTCCTTTAAATCCATCACCACTTCTTTAAAATCAAGTTTAATTCAAAATAATGTGAGGACATCTTTAATATACGCACGAGATACCAAGCATGAATCCTCATCATAGGTAAGTTAGTAGAGAGAAAAGATGAAGAATTATATCGGATTAAAATACGTATTAGGGAGTCAAGAAGTGAAGATTTACTTCCTAACAGTCATCATAGCATCTTGAAGATAAGAAACAAACATCTCCGCACCGATTGCGACACTATTGGACTGATCTTAAACACATATGATCTAAACCTATGTTTCTAATAGCATATTATCACGAGCCAATTTTGGGGATGATCACACTTGTCTTTATCCCACTAAGACAAGTCATCTTACATAGATCTCAACATCATAATACACAATAATGTAGAAGCTAAGTCAAAATAACACTGTAAATAACAAGTCTATAAAACATAAAGGCATAATTCGAACTATAAACCATTCTAGAACTGGTTATCACAAGGTACAAGCCTCTAATACATAAGAATAAGAAGAAATATAAAATTTCTGTAGTTTTTGTCTCCCAAATAGAACAAAACTATTAAAAACTTCTAATAGTCCTGAGAGTATGCTCGAGCAACAAGTAACTATCTCAACTTTAAATTGCTTGGCCCATAAGAAGAAGACGAACATCAGCAGGATCCAGGTTCACAACCAACACACATGTGTAGAAAAACATGGGTGAGTACCAAGGTACCTAACAAGCAGTTCTAATCACAAGTAGAGAATAAAAAACTAAGCACTCCTTCCATCCCTATCACGTACCTCCGAACTACAAAAGATGCATGCAGGAAAGGATAACACACAATATAGATAATATAAACATTTACAGTATCATATCATAGTTCCACAATAGTCAAATCTCCATAATATATAATGCTCAAGTCATTCAACATATATCATAAATCTTTCCATAGTTCAGTCTCAACAATATACATGATTCGAGTTATTCAATAAATACCATAATCTTTCAATAGCCTAATCAACAATATACCAAGTTCAAATCATTCAATACATCACACTTAGTACATATATATACTTTTAAGTAAGGAATGATATGAAATAGAATGAATGCTATGAATTGTAAGTAATGTGATGCAAATGTCAAGTAATTATATGTATGTTTATTCTATAATACACATTCGCTAATATAATCACACCAGAACCCATGGGAGCCGCACATTGACCATGTATCCGCCTGAATAATTTCTCTTCGACATTAACTTTCATAGCTTAGCCAGAACCATTTTGACATCGATTTTTCATTTCATTTCATTTCTATTATAGTCGAAATCATTTTTCTTCCATTTTTATTTTGTTTTATAGCCAAAATCATTTTCCTTTAGTGTTTTTATTACAACACATAAGCACATATATGATAGGTAAGAGTATCGAAGAATCGACACTATCCATATCTACAATAATCATATCAAATCAATATCTTTAACATGAAGTAGAACCATTTTCCTTTGGCAACACAAAAGCACATATATCTCATTATCATCTAGCCAGAACCATTTTCTTTCAACTTTTCATCATCGATGGAACTACAAGCAAGTAAATATCATCATTATATATTACTCACTTTCACAAGTATAAGAGTATACAAGATGTCCACATGAATCATTTATTCAATAATCATTAATCATTTTTGTTGATCTTTCAATATTTGTATCATCTCAACACATTACATAATAATCTTATCATGTCATAGCTCAATATTTTTCAATAATCAAAGTGCCACCATAACTTAGGACTCTTCATTATTTAGTCCACATTTCACAAGCACTAATTCAATAGATTTTACAATGTCTCAAGTATGTATTTATCTCAATATTTCACATAGAGTACTTCATTGGAAAATTTCAAGTATTATGAATCAAAGTTCAACAAGTAGAATAGCATGAATATTTTCACATTCTCATCTGGCATTCTAAGCCCAACTCATAATAACAATTCACAATTTGTGATTAATCATACCTAGATATAATTGCAATATTCAAATCGTACATGTCATCATTTTCACATTCTCATTATCCAAATCATATCCACTAAAACAATTCACTAATCCACAAGTTTTACATTTAAAGAAAAATGTTAAGTTCAATAAACTCAACAAGGATTAGGTTCCACTAGTCTCAATTTAGCCAATGAACATTCCAATGACAATGCCATTTCCTTTCGAAAAAAAATCGAAGCACCATAATCTACTTGAAAGTGAATTCACAATCATAATAGGAAGCTAACGATACCAAAATGAAGCAATTCGTCTTAGTGTATTCTCATAGCTTGAATGGGCATAAGGATCATCTCAAGATTATATTTCAAATATGACAAGAATATTAATTTCATGTGAAATTTTCTAAGTCTAAAATGTATCAAAGAATTGAAATTATTATATATACTGAAAAGATAGAAGCATTTTGATGGTCTACACAAATATTGGTGGAGTATTTCTGTAGAATATTAGTCATGTTACTGATCATGTTATAAAAGAAAAAGGAGAAAAGTTTCAGTAGATGGAATACTATGAGTAAAGTATTAAAAACTCAAGACATGTTTGACCACCGTGACAGTGCTAGCTTTGTCGTCAAATTTTGGAGAATCCATAATGCTCCAAGACACTTTAAGGAAAGGAGTAGGTGATGATGTTCACACTCCAATAAGAAAGCGATCATTGTCAGCAATTAACCTAATCAAGGTTAGGATCGAATCCATAGGGAATACAGGGCTTGATTACAAGATTTCACCACTAATCATTTGTAGAATTTATGACTACAACCTCTAAATAGGGATTTTTTGTGATTCAAAAATAAAACAAAATAAACACTAACTATAACGCAAGGAAATACACAATATTTGGAACAACTTGGGAATTGTTCTCTCCATGGTTCGTCAACTTGATTATCCTAGTGTCACGACCCAAGCATAGGGCCTAGACGTGACCGGCGAATGGGGAACCCGAATGAACCCCAAACAAGCCTCGTAGCATATCATTACACACCCTTGGTCGCAAAAGCGATGCAAAAAAATGTAAGAAACATAAATAAGAGGAATTGAGACTATGGGAGAGACTCATATTTAAATAGCTTGAATATCATAAGTAAGTCAAAGCTCAAGCATAATACATAACTTGCCCAACAACACCTCTAACATAGGACTTAACGGGGGCCAAGACAAGCAACTGGGCTCACCCTCATGGTAAAAGTATACCAAAAAGGAGTATGGTCTTTAATACATAGCTTAAGAACATAGATATTGCCCTCGCACATGAGGACTCACCAACTAGCTTGAATGGGTACCACTAGCCACGTGGAGGAGGAGGATCACCAAATGGAGCTTTGGTTCCTAAATGGTAACATAATGTAGGCATAGAATATGTGTTAGTACGTTTGAATGTACTAAGTATGTGGGATGCAATGCAACAAGAGATAGGCATCATAACCAAAATGCATAATAATAGCCAATAGATAGCATAATAACAATATGGCATGTATAACCAACTCTTAAGTAAGTTATGCTTTGCAAATTGTTTGTCTTACATAGATCATAATATAAATGTGTAAAGAAGCCTCAACCGACATAACATAAGACCTTTTCGAGCTACCTTTCATTATTGGAGCCCATCCCCTTTCGAATGAAGTGACCTTATTTATGGGAGCCCGTCCCTTTTTGGATTAAGTGGCCCTCCTTACGGGAGCCTGTCCCTTTTTAGATTAAGTGACCTTCGTTACGGGAGCCCGTCCCTTTTTGTATTAAATGGTCTTCCTAATGGTAGCTCATCCCTTTTCGGATTAAGTGGTATTCCTTACGGAAGCCCATACCTATTTGGATTAAGTGGCCTTCCTTACCGGAGCTTGTCCCTCTTCGAATTAAGTGGCTTTCCTTATGGGAGCCTGTCCCTCTTCGGATTAAGTGACCTTCCTTACGGGAGCCCGTCCCTTTTCGGATTAAGCATTTAATAGAACTAGCTCATCAAAACATTACATTTTAATCATCATTTCTTCATTATATAATCATCATAACATCATTCAGCCCATAAGACAAGCATTGGACCTTTAATTCCTCAAGAAACCATAACTGGACTTTTTATCAAACACTTGGCGGGTGTGAAATGTTAGTATAATACCATGCAATTCAGAGATGAAATCATGCAAGTAAACCTATTGTAAAACCATAAATCAATACCTTGAAACACCCTCAAGCAATATACGTCAAAACTCCTCATCAAATCTTACAATAGATCCAAGATTTATAGATCAAAACATCGCAAAACAGTCACAACTTTACATAGCTTTAACATAGTTCATAAACATGTTCATACTAGCAAATCCATTTGTAAAATAAACTTTAAATTATGAAATATTAATTAAAAGAGGGTTTAGGCACCATGAGTGGAAGGACCCAATGGTTCAATACCACATATCTTAGGTCTAGAGTTGCTTGGAATTGAGATTGGGAAGAATGGAGGC
>JAPFFP010046235.1:0-20107 GCA_026153255.1 Solanum medicagineum
GATGATTTGCACAATATCCCCAAAAATTTTCAAGTTGACACTTTGCCCCAATTATGTTAATTACGGGGTCTAACATAAACTCCATCATCTTAGCCTCCCTTATCTCGATAGGAAATAACCTATTGAGGAAAGCGGCTTTGAACTCCTCCCAAGGAATAACATCATCATCTCTACTCTCCAATTTCCATTGGGTGAACCAAATTTGGGCCACAGCTTTGAGTTGGTAGGCCACTAATACTGCTTTCTCTTCTGAATTGACCCCTATGATAGATAGCACTTTATACACCTCATCGATGAACTATTAGGGATCCTCTTCTGGCTTGGATCCATGGGATTCTGGTGGGTTCATTCTTGTGAAATCCCTCACCCTTGACGCCAAAGTGGGAGCATGAGGGGCTTTGGCCCCTTGGTTCATTTGGTTGGCCATAACACGGGCCAACATTGTAATAGCATCTTGAAACTCTTCTTGGGCTACCCTTCCATCGTGAGGAGTTTGAGGAGCGGGAGGGGCCGATTGCTCCTTGGGGGTATGGGCTCTCCTTAGTCTTCCCCTTGGAATCGCATGATCAAGAAGGAGACAAGAGCATTTGTTATGGGAAAAGCTTTATAGTTACCCCTACAGAATGATATAGACCATGAAGAAGTGAAACATTTCCTAAAATGCCTCATAGCCTCCAATTCATAGTTGTGGTGTGCTTCACAACCATGAATAAGACTCTAATCGACCGATGTGTTAGATTTTAAAGAAGCATTAACAACCTAATGCTCTGATACCAAGTTTGTCATGACGCAAGCCTAGGGCCTAGATGTGACACGGTGAATGGGAAGCCAAACAAACCTCTGAACATATCAATCAGACATACTTGGTCGAGGAAACAAATAAAATAACAACAAGAGATATAATAAAAATGGAAGTGGGACTAAGGGAAATCTTGAAATTCATAAAAGCATAAAAGAGTCAAACTAATAGCATAAATACATCATAATATCCAACACCACCTCTAACATAGAATGGAGGAGGGGCTAAGACACTTTCCGGGTTCACCCTAATAATAACAAGTGTTCAACATAAAGAAGTCTAAAAAAAAGACAGATTAATGTAGATAGTGTCCTCGGACTTGAGGACTCAGCGATGCTTATCTCTGAAGTACCAAACTAGCCACATGGAGGATGATCAAAAGGAGGTCTGGCCCCTATATAGTAGTATAATATCGGCATAGAGTATGCATTAGTACGTTTGAATGTACTAACTATGCCAGATGTAATGCAACAAAACATAAGCCAATATAATCAAAATGCATAATCATAACAATGGATACATAATTTCAATATGGCATGCATGATCAATGCTCATAATAAAACATGCTTGTAAATCATACATCTTGAACAATATATATAACATACATATATAGGAAGTGACCTCAACGGACATAGACCAAGCAGCCACTACTTGGATTCCGAGGCCTGATACCTCCCGGTTAAGTTGACTGGGCATGCCACCCATCGGCTAAGTGTGGTCTACTTGCCAAGGAAAACCAAACATGATAACATGAACTAGATGGGTCCACTAGTATAGTAAGGGTAATAATCATAATCCTATAGTGGAACATAGTTTAGATACTAAAGACTTTATATAAGGAACCCTTGGGTCGAGCCCTCATCTTAAGCCTCAATCGGTGCTAAGTCAAATCCCCCGGAATACATGAAATAATCATACTTTAATCATAACAGGAATAGCTCGTATGAACATGACTTGAGTAGCTCATAAACATGCTTGACCTCTAGTAGTGAGCCTAACTTGAACATGAGAGTAGATCATAATCATACATGAACCCTTGCTTTAACATAAATGGCTGACAAGAGGTAAAAATCTTGAAATAGGTCTTAATGTGATACTTGTAAAATCATAAATGCTTTTCATGAATTCAATACATGATTCAAAGCCCTTAATCATGATGAAGTCATTTGACTTGTAAATCATGTAATATATCATCAATAGCATGAGAATTCTTGTCTTGACATTTTGTCAAACACATGGTAGGTTCATGATACTTGTTCAAAATCATGAAATTCAAGAGTGAAATAAGATGAGTAAACTCAATGTAAATCAACCCACCAATATGTATCAAAACCCTCATGTAGGGTACCTTGAAATCCATTACAAAGGCTCATGATAACTCATAGTTTCATAGCTCAAAACTGCATTGTCTCAATAGACAAAATCAATTCATGATATAAGCTTGCAATAGATAGTCATGCATAATCAATAAATATTTCATAAAACCCCAACATATTTTATATTCATAATCCATGATAAGAGATACCCATAGGTAATACAACTTTACAGCATGCAATTTTGTGAAAAGGGAAGGTTGGGTTCCACGAGTGAAATGACCCAATGGATGAAATCCGTATACCTTAAACCTTGATTTCTTTGAGGTGAACTTGAATAGGCTTAGACCTTGAAATGAATCCTTGAGTTAGAAGGTTAAACTTGAGATCCTTAGATTTGAATGAGAGAATTGATAGTCTTAGATAGGTTTGAGAGAGGATTTTGTGAGTTAAAAAATGGCTAACTATGGGTGATTTCATGTTTTAGTGGGCATGGGGCTATGACCCCAATGCCCTTGGATGTATAGGAAAACTAAGGAAAATGTTGTACTTGTCTGCGCCCAGTCCGCTATAAGGACCAAACGTGAAGGAGAAATTACATTGTTCCGTACCCAGGCCACGTCATGCCTGGGATGCGGATGCTCTCTTGAAATCAGAAATTGGTAAAATTATTTTTTGCTACGGGTCCTCTAAAATCTAGGTTATACCCATTTTCACTCAATTTTTCCCCCTGATCAAGAATAAGAAGTTAGATTTTTGATATCACGCATGAATTTTGAGATATATGAAAATTACGATTATGGGCATTCCGAAGCACATTTTGGGGCGTTTTATTGGTTTCATTATAATGTGGGTAAACATTCCCACCTTAACATTATCATTAATGTTAGGGTATTCATCACCCTCTGTATCATAGCATCATCATAGTTTTCATAACATCATCATTGTCATAATATCATTATTATCATCATTTATAAACATGCTTTTCATACTTGAAATCATAGACATAGAAATTTATAGCTTTATCATAGGAGACTAGGGCTGAGTGTGTGTCAATGGACATTTGAGTCAAAATCATGCAATTGAGTTGGATTCATAAAGAAAGTATACTATTAAAACCAAATTAAACCATTAACAAAGGAACCCACATTAAATAATTAAGATATAATCATGTATACTTTAAAATCTCATATTCTTGCTTGAAAATCATATATGTCACAGCCCAAGCTAGGGCCTAGACGTGATACGGCGAATGGGTAGTCCGGAGATAACCCAAACAAGCCTCTTAGCATATCATGTGCACATCCTTGGTTGCGGAAGAAAAATAAAACAATAATGAGAGTCAATTATAAAAAGGCAAGCGGGACTAAGGGAAGTCTTTCATAGGCATAAACATAAGGAGTGTAGAGCTCATAAACATATACAAACATAGTATCAAGAACACCTTTACTTTAGAGTGGAGCGAGGACCAAGACACTTCCCGGGATCACCCTCATGATAATAAGTATCCAACATAAAGAAGAAGTCTCAACATATAGATATTGTCCTTGGAATTGAGTACTACTCACCAAAGCTTTATTCAAGTACCGAACTAGCCACGTAGAGGAGGATGATCAATACGAGCTTCGGTCCCTACATGGTATTATAATGTAGGTATATAATATATATTAGTATATGAAATGTACTAAGTATTCAGGGTGCAATGCATCAAAGACATAAGCGATAATATTCAAAATTCATACATATAGGCAATGAATATAATCTAAATATGACATGTATGATCAATGCTTGTACTAAAACATGCATGTAAAGCATTTAACTTGCATAGTATATCATAAATATGTGGGAAGAGACCTTAGCCGACATAGACCAACCAAGCTACTACTTGGAATACAAGGCATGAAACCCCCTCGGTAAGGTGACCGGGCATGACACCCCTTGGTGAAGTGTGGTCTACTTGCCAAGGTAAACCATACGTGATAACATGAAACTAGATGGATCCACTAGTAAAGTTATTTAGGGAAATAATATAATCCTATGGTGGCACATAGTTTAGAGACTAAAGACTTTATGTGAGGACCCTTTGAGTTGAGCCCTCATCTTAAGCCTCAATTGGTGGTGTGTTTAATCCCACAGAATATTTGAAACAATCATAACTTTAATCATAACATGAATAAATTGTAAGAGAGATGATAACATGACATGAGTAGCTCATTACATGCTTGATCTCTAATAGTGAGCTTACTTGAACTTGAACATGAGGGTAAAATAGTAATCATGCTTGATCCCTCAACTTGATATGAATAGATCACAAGAGGATAAAATCTTGAAATAGGGCTCAACTTGTCACTTGTAACATCATAGATACTTTTCATGAATTTAATACATGTTTGGAAGCCCATAATCTCATAAAATCACTCGACTTGTAAACCATGCAATAGTTCATCAACAACTTAGAAATTCTTGTCAAATAATTTTATCAAACACATGGTGGGTTCATGACACTTGTTCAAAACCATGAAACTCATGAATATATCAAGGAGTAAAATCAATTCAAATCAACCCACCTATATTGTAGTAAAACCCTCATTATGGGTATCTTGAAATTCACAATAATTCATAGTTTTCATAGTTCATATCATGCATAACTTCATAGATATAAATCAACTTATGAAATGAGATTAAAAAAGATATTTGTGCATAATCAACCAACACTTGATAAAACCCAACATAATTTACATTCATGATTCATAATAAGAGATATTCATAAGTAATACAAATTGAAATCATGCAATTTTCATAAAATGAGAAGGTTGGACTCCATAGGTGAAAGAACCCATGGATGAAGACCCACATACCTTAAGCTTAGGAATTTCATGAAGTGAACTTGAAGGAAACTTGAAGCTTGGGTTGGGTCCTTGAAACCTAAAGTTGTTCTTGAGATCCTTGAATTTGAATGGAGTTTTTGATAATGTTTTGAAGAGGTTTAGTGAGGCTTTTTGTAAGTTGTAGAGTTGAAAAATGACTAAGTATGGAGGATTTCATGTTTAAATGGGCATTGAGTTGTTACCCTAATGCCCTTGGATGAAATATGAAAAATAGGGGAAAAATTGCACTGTTCACACCCCTGGCGCGACGCAAACCAGTCGCGCCTCACCAATCAACCTTACTGCGCGCCCCAGGTGCATCGCGACCTGGGCACATAGGCTCTCTAGAAATCGATTAATTAGCAAAAATTATTTTTCACTACGGGTCTTCTACAATCCAGATTTTACCCGTTTGCCACTCAATTTTGCCTACATATCAAGAATATGAAGTCGTATTTCTGAAATCACGCATGAATTTTGATATATATGGAAATTACAATTATAGGGTATTCCGAATCACATAAGGGGTGTTTCAATATCTCCCCCGGGGAATATTTGTCCATGAATGTCAAAGAAACATGCGAAAGAGAAGTAATTATGAAGATTTCAGCCCGATATGAGTGCAATAAATGCACCTAAACATCATTTAAAATGAAAAAAAATCTCAACATGAATGTCAAAACCACCATAAACTTGTTACCATGAACATGAATGCATGCAAAAATGACATGAGGGATGAAACTCAAGACTTGAAAATCATAGATGGGACTTAATTTATTACCTTCAACTTGAGTAGAGAGGAAGAGGTATGGATATCACTTTTTCATATCCACTTCGGCTTCCCATGTGGCACTTTGAACTTGTTGATTACTCGAAAGGACCTTGACGGATGCTACATCTTTGTTCCTCAACCTTTTCACTTGCCTATCCAATATCTCCATCGGACCCACTTCATAGGTCAAATTATCTTCCACAACACCCATAACCTCTAAGGGCACTATAGCTCTTGGGCACCCACACACTTCCTCAATATAGACACATGGAAGACCGGATGAACCATGTTCATATCCGTAGGCAACTCCAATTCTTAGGTAACCTTACTAATCTCCTCAAAATCCTATAGGGTCCCACGAACCTTGGGCTCAATTTCCCTTTCTTGCCATACAGGACCACACCCTTCATAGGTGAGACCTTCAAGTAAACCCAATCATCAACATTAAACTCAAGGTTTTTTCTCCTCACATCGGAATAAGACATTTTTCTACTTTGGGCCATATTCAACCTCTCCCTTATAAACCTCACCTTCTCCAAGGATTACATAACTAAATCCACCCCTAAGAAAGCCATCTTCCCTACATCAAACCACCCAACCAGGGATCTACAATGCCTACGATATAAAGCTTCAAAGGGAGCCATGCCAATGCTTGAGTGATAGCCATTGTTGTAAGCAAACTCAATAAATGGAAAATGTTCATCCCAACTACCCTTGAACTCCAAAACACAAGTTCTAAGAATATCCTCAAGAGTTTGGATAGTACTTTTGGCTTGGACTCATCTGTTTGAGGATGAAAAGTGATGCTAAGCTTGACCTTGGTACCAAGACCCCTTTGGAAGGATCTCCGAAAATGAGAAGTGAATTGAGCACCACGATCTGAAATGATAGACAAAGGTACCTCATGCAACCTAACCAACTCATGAATATAAATTGGCATAATCTTCGACATTATGAGTTGTTTTAACTGGTAAGAGGTGAGCTAACTTTATCATCCTATCAACAATAATCCAAATATAATTGAAGTGTTTCCTAGTATTAGGCAAACTAATCACAAAATCTATGTTGATCTCTTCCCTCTTCCAAGTAGGAATTTCTATGTCTTGGGCTAGGCCACCTGGCCTTTGATGTTCGGCTTTCACTTATTGGCAATTGTGACATCCGGCTACAAACTTGGCAATATTCCTCTTCATACCACCCCACCAATATACCTCCCTCAAGTCTTTATACATTTTTGTGGAACCTGGGTGAATAGAATAGGATGAATTATGGGCCTATTTCAAGATCGACTCCCCAAAGTCATCAAAATTAGGCACACACAATCTACTTTGGTACCTAAACACACCATTTCCCCCTTGGGAGAAAACCACCACTTCACCATCCTTTACTAAAGCCTTTAGTTTAAGCAAGGCAGGGTCATGATCTTGTTTTGACTTGACTTCTTCAATCAAAGAAGATTTAGAACCATCAACAACCACTACACTACCATTTTCCACTTCATTCAACCTAATATCACGATCCAAGCCTAGGGCCTACACATGACATGGCGAATGGGGAACCCGAAGGGACCCTAAACAAGCCTCTTAACATATCATAAGAACTAAGAGAATAGCAATAACGGCAAAAGAACTAAGGGAGTCTTTCATAACATTAAACATACAAGAGTCAAGAGAGTCAAAGCTCATAGCATGATTACATAACCTATCCAATAAAACCTCTAAACTTGGAATTAAACTAGGTCCAAGATAACGTTTTTGGGCTGTCACGACCCAACCCTAAGGCCTAGATGTGACACGGCACAAGGGGAACCCGAAAGGACCCCAAGAAAACCTCTTAGAGCATCATTTTACATCCTTGCTCGTGGAAACAGTAAATCAAACATCAAGAGATAGATGAATGGGGAAATCGAGGCTAAGGGAAAACACTTCCAATCATCATAATCAAGAGACAAGAGTCAACTCAAATCATAGATACATAAAATGTCTAACAAACACCTCTACTACATAGATAAGAGCAGGGCCAAGACAAAGCAACCGGGCTCACACTCATAGTCAAATAGAACATAAAGAAGAGTGTATCACTATATAACAAGAGAGAGTAGACTATGGTCCCCGAAGTGGAGGACTCACCAACTAGCTTGAGTAGCACCGAACTAGCCACGTAGAGGAGGATGATCAACTTGGGCACCGATTCCTACATGGTGACATTATGTATGCATAGAGTATGTGTTAGTACCTTTGAATGTACTAAGTATGTAGAATGCAATGCAACAATAGATAAGCATCATAATCAAAATGTATAATATTAAGGAATAGGCATAATGTACAATATGACATGTGTGATCAATGCTTAGTAAAACATGCTTAAGTAACTCATGCTCATATATGATAGAATATTGTAGAAGAGACCAAGCTAGCTATTCAAGGTACGAACCCCTTGGTGGTTGTGTGGTATAAACCACTCACATGGTTGATGATAATCACACTTTATCAACACGGTGATGAAGTATAAACCCTTCGCATGGTTGATGAGTATAAACCCCCAACATGGTTACTCAGGCTCTTGTCCCCCCGGATCGGGTATGGTCTAATGCAAAACTTTATATAGAGTATATCATATACATAAACTCATTTCATCATCAAATAGGCATTCATATCATATCTCATGCTTTGGACCTTTAAATCCTCCAGAAAACACATTCGGACATTTTATCAAACACTTAGAGGGTGTGAAGTGGTAGTATAAAACTATGAAAATTAAAGATGAAATCATGCAAGAAAATCCATTGTAAAACCATCAACCAACACCTTGCAACATCTTCAAGATATATTACATCAAAACTCCTCATCAAATCTTACAATAGATCCAACATTTATAGCTCAAAACATAGGAAAAGAGTCCAAACTTTATATAACTTTAACATAGTGTGCAGTGAATTTCATAATGATAAAAACCCATTTGTAAATCAACTTTAAATCATGAAATTTATGTAAAAGGAGGCTTGGGTATCACGGGTAGCGAAACTGATTGCAAAAGAGGGGAAGTCGGGGGGTGACGTGCCTAACTTAGTTGGTGAATACGAGTTGCCTCACTTTAATGACTTTGTTGAGGAGAAATGGAGGTTCGGCAAGAGCTCGATAGGGTCGAGAAAGGGCGTAAACTCTCATAAAAGTGGAATTTGGCACCGGACCTTGAGTCGAATTGATCATGTCATGTGCAACCTCCATCAATGATGGTTCATTAATGTCCATTGGTTTAGACTCCTTTCCCCTTCTCAACTATGAAAAAGATCGAGAGGGGCCCGAAAGCCCCAAAAGAACGAAAACTGAATTCGATTCACTCCCTATTCTCTCAACAATAAATAAAGCTCGCCCTTGGCCGGGTCTTTCCCTATTGTTTTGTTCCCACCATGAGAAAGACGCACGGAAGATGGTAAGGAACCCATGAAAGAAATTCACATTCATTAGCTTAGAGATGAACTTGGTGAAGATTAGAGATGGAGGCTTGAAGCTTATAAGAGAACCTTGAAGAAGAACCTTAGCTTGGGATGAGAGTTTGGGACTTGAATTTGAGAGTGAAGATATGGCTAGGTGTTTTGAGTGAGTACTGGGGAATGTTTAGGATGATATGAGGGTGAAATAAGGCTAAGTATAGCTAAAAACACGTTTGGGAACACGTAGGCCCAAGACCAAAAAGCCTTGGACTGAGATAGAAATCACTGGCAGCGAAACCTGTCTTAGAGGCCAAATTAGCACATGTCCGCGACAACTGGTGCTATCATGGACAGTCTCTGGAAGTTGAAAATTATGAAAATTGAAATTGCTAATCGTTTGCTCTAAAATCGGGGTTAGACCCTTTTCCCCCTAATTTTGACCCCCTAAAAAAATATGAAGTCAGATTTTTGAAATAGCAAATGGATTTTGAGATATATGAAATTTAAAATTCTGGGCATTCCGAGGCACAGTTTTGGGCATTTTTTGGGGTCGTTGCATTATCTCTCCCTTGGGAACATTTATCCCTGAATGTAAAAGAGACGTACAAGACAAGAATGATCATAGACAAATCAGCCCCAACTAAAATGCACCATCACTTTTAAATCACCATTTTCAAAACCTCAACATGAGTGTAAAATCATCATGACTTACCAACTTAAACATCAATGCATATGAATGACATAGGGGTTAAAACATAAGACTTGAAATCACATAGAGGACTCAGAACTAGTACCTTAGACATGAGTGGAGTGGAAAAGATAAGGACACCACTTTCGCATGTCTGCTTCGGCCTCCCAAGTAGCACTTTTGATTTGTTGGTTCCTCCAAAGAACCTTAACGGATGCCACCTCTTTGTTCCTCAATCTCCTCACTTGCCTATCTAGGATCTGAACTAGAACCTCCCCATAAGTCAAGTTATCCTCAACAACACCCACAACATCAAGAGGCATAATAGCATTAGGGTCACCAATAGATTTTCTCATCATTGAGACATGGAACACCAGATAAACCAAATTCATTTCACTAGGAAACTTCAACTCATAAGCTACCTTGCCAACCCTCTTCGCAACCTCATAAGGACCAACATATCTTGGACTCAACTTCCCCATTTTACCAAAATGGACCACTCCTTTCATTGGAGAAACCTTCAACTAAACCTAATCACCAACTTTGTACTCAAGGCCTCCTCTTCTCACATAGGCATAAGATTTTTGATGACTTTGGCCCGTTCTCAACCTTTCCCTTATTATCCTAACCTTCTCAAGATCCTCCATAACAAGATCCGGTCCCAATAATGCCAACTTTCCCACCTCAAACCAACCAACCAGTGATCTAAAATGTCTCCTATAAAGAGCCTAAAAAGGAGACATACCGATGCTATAGTGATAGCTATTGTTGTATGTGAATTCAATCAAAGGAAGAGGTCATACCTACTACCCATCAACTCCAATACACATGCTCTAAGAATATCCTTAAGGGTTTAAATCGTCCTTTCGTCTTGGCCATCCGTTTGAGGGTGAAAGACCGTACTAAGGTGAACTTTCATACCTAGACCTCTTTAAAAAGACCTCCAAAAGTGTGAAGTGACTTGTGAACCATGATCCAATATGATGGATAAATGAAACCCCATGTAACCTCACTAACTCGTGGATGTAAAACCTTGCATACTCTTCAGCCCCATATGTAGTCCTAATTGGTAGAAAGTGAGCTGATTTTGTCATCCTATCAACCACCACCCAAATGGGTATGACCTTACCATTTTGCATTAGCACACAAACCAAAGATACATCACAATACACAACAAAACCCTCAAGCCCATCCGGTAGTGACAATATAGGAGCGGACACAAGCCTATCTTTTAATGTTTGAAAGCTTCTCGCACATTCATCGGTCCACACAAACTTAACCTTCTTTTGAGTCAATTTAGTCATAGGAGAAGCAATGGAGGAGAACCCATTCATAAATCGTCTTTAGTAACCCGCAAGGCCAAAGAAGCTCCTAATATCCGATGGGGTCAATCCTCTAGGCCAATTCCTAATCACATTGGTTTTCTTAGGATCCACTTTTATACCATCCCCCGACACCATATGCCCACGAATGCATCCTCCTTCAACCAAAATTCACACTTATCATATCTATCATACACTTTCTCCTCCCTCAATCTTTGCAACACCACCCTCAAATGACCCATATGCTCCTCCCTACTATGTGAATAGATCAATATATCATCAATGAAAACCACAACAAAGGAAACAAGGTAAGGTTTGAAGACCCTATTCATTAGGTCCATGAAGATGGCCGGTACATTTGTCAACCCAAATGACATCATAAAAAACTCATAATGCCCATATCTTGTCCGAAAGGCCGTATTGGGAATATTACACTCCCTCACCCTCATTTGATGGTACCTGGACCAAAGATCAATCTTTCGGAAGAAGATAGCCCCTTACAATTGGTCAAACAAGTCATCAGTCCTTGGAAGAGGATATCTATTCTTTATAGTGACCCTACTGAGTTGCCGGTAATCAATGCACATCCTAAGTGAGCCATCCTTCTTTTTCACAAAGAATACCGGAGCACCCTAAGGTGATTGACTAGGTCTAATAAATCCCTTTTCCAACAAATCTTTCAATTGTTCCTTTAACTCCTTCAACTCTGTCGGGGCCATACGGTAAGGGGGAATGAAGATAGGTTGAGTGCCGGGAAGGAGATGTATGCCAAAATCTATCTCCCTTTTGAGAGGGACACCAAGAAGATCATTTGGGAAGACATCAAGAAACTCATTTACAACCAGAACCTACTCTATGGAAGGTACTTTGGATTCCACATTTTTAACCCTCACAAGATGATACAAACACCCCGTAGAAATCAACCTATGGGTTTTAATACATGAAATGAATCTACCCTTGACCACCACATCTTGACTTTTCCACTCAAGGACGAGTTCATTAGGTAATTGAAACTTGACCCCACGGGATCTACAATCAATAGATGCATAGTAGGCATGCAACCAATCCATGCCAAGAATGACATCAAAATCTACCATGTCTAATTCAACAAGATCACAACGCAACTACTTATGAAAATTGCAAATAGGCAACTCCTATAAACTTTCCTAGCAATAATAGAGGCACCAATAGGAGTAGACACTTCATATGACTCATGTAACAACTCAGGGAAAACATGGAACCTTTTAGCAACAAGAGGGTAACAAAGGAAAGAGTGGCACTCGGATCAATCAAAGCATACAAATCAAAGTCAAAGTTTTTCAACATACCAATAACAATATCGGGGGCGTCTCCAACCTCTTTCCTTCCATGTAGAGCATAAAATCAATTAGACCTTGGGGCACCACCTTGAGGACCACCTCTCCCCAATGAGACTGCATTAGCACCCCAGACCTTGCCACGATTTCTTCGACAATCTACCTTCTTGTGACCAATCTCCCCACATTTATAACATACATTAGAACTCTTCAAACATAGGCCTCCATGGCTCCTTCCACATTTTGGACACACATCAATAGGATCCATCCCACTAGCAACTTGAGGCCTAGGGAAGTTATTGGCAAACCCCTTATTAGTAGCATGAGGAGGCCCTTGGCGTTGACAAAATTTAGCACCCTTTAGGAGTTTACCCTCAAGCCAGGCCCTTTTGGCCTCATTCCCCCTTCTCTTCGTCAATTTCTCCTCCTCCATTTGCTCAACATAGTTCATCAACCGAGATAAGTCCATGTCACTAATTAACATGGCGGACTAACATTCCTCACTTACCAAGTCAGAGACCCCCATCATGAACTTATTCATCCTAGATCTAGGGTCTGCCACAAAATGAGCAGCATACTTTGAAAGTTGATTTAACTTGAGGGCATACTCCCTCACACTCATAGAACCTTGTTTCAAGATAAACTCTAACAACTTTGCTTCCCCAAGCTCAAGGGGGAAAAACTGGTTAAGGAAAGCTAATTTGAACTCCTCCCAAAACACCATATTACCAACCCCCTTCTCACCCTTCCATTGATCATACCATATTTGAGCTACCCCTTTGAGTTGGTACGCCGCCAACTCCTCCTTTTCATTCAGCCCAACACCCATGATATTCAAGATTTTGTAGACCTCATTAATGAACTATTGTGGATCATCATCCACATTCGACCCATAGAAATCAGAGGATTCATCCTCGTGAAGTTTCTTACCCTAGCTCCCGGGGTAGTAGCATTAGGGGCTTGGGCCCCTTGATTGACTTAGTTGGCCACCACTTAGTCAAGCATAGTGAGAACATCTCGGAGCTCACCATTGGTAGGTTGCTCCTCGGGAGTTTAGGGCCTTCGTCCTCAAGTGTTTGACATGATCTAGCATAATAAAGAACAATCATTAAGGGGGAAAAACTCAATACAAATCTATAGCACGACGTAGAACATGAAGAAGGTAAACTTTTCATAAAACGCCTCATATCCTCCTACTCAAAGTCATGGCGTGCTTCACAACCATGATAGACTCTAATCAATATGGTAGGTTGGACTCCGAGGATCTATCAGCCTTATGCTCCAATGCCAAGCTTGTCATGACCCAAGCCTAGGGCCTAAATGTGACACAGCGCAAGGAGAACCCAAAGGGACCCCAAGCAAGCCTCTTAGAGCATCATTACATATCCTTGGTTGTGGCAACAATAAATCAAGTATCAAGAGATAAAAGAATGGGAAAATCGAGGCTAAGGGAAAACACTTCCATATCATTATAACCAAGAGATAAGAATCAACTCATATCATAGATACATAAGATGTCCAACAACCACATCTACTATATAGATAAGAGCGGGGGCCAAGACAAAGCAATCAGGCTCACCCTCATAGTCGAATAGAACATAAAAAGAGTGTCTCAATATATAACAAGAGAGAGAGCAGACTAAGGTCCCCAAAGTGGAGGACTTACCAACTAGCTTGAGTAGCACCGGACTAGCCATATGGAGGTGGATGATCAACTCGAGCACCGGTTCCTACATGGTGACATCATGTAGGCATAAAGTATGCATTAGTACCTTTGAATGTACTAAGTATGTAGGATGCAATGAAACAATAGATAGGCATCATAATCAAATGCATAATACTAAGCAATAGGCATAATATACAATATGACATGTATGATCAATACTTAAGTAAAACATGCTTAAGTAACTCATGCTCATATAGGATATTATATGTGTAGAAGAGACCAAGCTAGCTATTCAAGGTACGAAGCCCTTGGTGGTTGTATGCTATAAACCCCTCACATGGTTGATGATAATCACACCTTATCAACATGGTGGTGAAGTATAAACCCTCGCATGGTTGATGAGTATAAACCCCCAATATGGTTACCCGGGCTTTTGTCCCCTCGGATCGGATATGGTCTAATGAAACACTTTATACAGAGTATATCATATAAATAAGCTCATTTCATCATCAAATAGTCCTTCATATTATATCTCATGCTTTGGACCTTCAACTCCTCAAGAAAACACATCCAAACATTTTATCAAACATTTAGAGGGTGTGAAGTGGTAGTATAAAACCATGCAAATTATAGATGAAATCATGCAAGAAAATCCATTGTAAAACCACCAATAAACACCTTGCAACACCCTCAAGATATATACATCAAAACCCCTCATCAAATCTTACAATAGATCCAAGATTTATTGCTCAAAACATAGGAAAACAGTCCCAACTTTACATAGCTTTAACATAGTGTGTAGTGAATTTCATAATGATCGACAACCATTTGTAAATCAACTTTAAATCATGTAATTTATGTAAAAGGAGGCTTGGATATCATGGGTGAAATGAACCTATGAAAGAAATCCACATACCTTAGCTTAGATATGAACTTGGTGAAGATTGGAGATGGAGGCTTGAAGCTTAGAGGAGAACCTTGAAGAAGAAACTTAGCTTGGGATGAGGGTTTTAGACTTGAATTTGGGATTGAAAATATGGCTAAGTGTTTTGAGTGAGTTTTGGGGAATGTTTGGGATGATATGAGGGTGAAATATGGCTAAGTATAGGTAAAAACACGTTTGGGAACACTTTGGGCCAAGACCCCAAAGCCTTGGACCGAGATAAAAATCACTAGCAGTGAAATACATAGGTCCGCAACGTGAACCAGTCACGGAGGCCAAATTAACACATATCCACGATAGCTGTGCGTCGCGGTGCTGTCACGGATTGTCTCTGGAATTTGAAAATTATGAAAATTATAATTGCTAGTGGTTTGCTCCAAAATCGGGGTTAGACCTTTTCTCCCTTAATTTTGACCCCTTGAACAAGAATATGAAGTCAGATTTTCGAAATAGCAAATAGATTTTGAGATATATGGAATTTAGAATTTCAGGCATTCCGAGGCACATTTTTGGGCACTTTTTGGGATCATTATACGGGCTCACCCTCATAGTCAAAAGCATACAATAAAATAAAGAGACTCTTTGCACACATAGGAATAAAAGATATCGTCCTCGGAGTTGAGGACTCACCAAACTTGCTTGAAGCGATAGTACTAGCCATTGGAGGAAAGTGATCAAGTGGAGCTCCGGTTCCTACATGGTAATATCATGTAGGCATAGAGTATGCGTTAGTATATTGAATGTACTAATTATGTAGGATGCAATGCAACAAGAGATAGGCAACATAATCAAAATGCATAATCGTAAGTAAGAGATAGTATATAAGCAATATGGCATGCATTAACAATGCCTGAAGTAAAACGTGCTCATATAGAACATATTACATGTGTAGGAGGAGACCATCATCATATACCAAGCAAATTAGTACTTGGAATCCAAGGCATACCACCTGCTTGGACAGTGGATGAGGTACATGCCCCTCATCTATGGTAGTACAGGATTGCCACCACCCGACAAAGTGGATGAGGTACATACCCCTTATTTTTTGTACTATGGGATTACCACCACCCAAAAAGGTGGATGAGGTACATACCGCTCATCTATGGTAGTATGGGAATGCTACCAACCAACAAGGTGGATGAGGTACATACCCCTCATCTTTGGTATAGTCACTTGCAACACTATAGATACTTTCCATGATAACACCTTGTATATACACTCCTTTCAAGTCTATTGAGACCTTCTTTATCCTGATTTCTTAATTCAAGTAACATCTAAGTGCTTAGTACTGTTAATGTATGAAGGCCAATTTGATGTAAATCTGCCTAGTAACTGTTATTACTCTTTTAAAATGCTATAGTACGGCATATTAATAGCACATTAAGGTATAAGTTAAACCTTTAAGATGTGAAGTTCAAAGCAGTAGTTTGATTGTACCTGGCACGCTTTTTTAATAGTAGTTTATCTGTTGACGATTTATATGACTCATTTACTGTGAGGCAATGGAAAAACATTATTTTCCTAGCCTAAAAGAATAAGAATCAGATAGAAAGAGGGATGAAACATGGCTGTAAGGAGATTAAGATTTGAGGGGAAGAGGAAGAAAGTGGTAAAAATCTGAACCACATCATGAAGCATGAAGCTTTAACTCTTAAGAAGTTATATACATGTCTACATAAAGTTAGGAAAAAAATGCCTCTTTTCTCAATTAGAAAGAATAGAATCAGATACTTAAAAAGATGCCTCTTTTCTCATAGGATCACCCTCACCAGGGCCTACTGCAAAAATTTGTAGGATGTTGCACTATGTGGTTGCAAAATGACTCTTTTCTCGAGTTATTGCTTGTTAACATACATGTCGCCCCTTTCTGATTCTGAATCATTTCTTCATTAGGTTTAATGTTTTGTAGTCAAAAATTGCAAATTTTAGTTAATAGTTACTTTTATTTAACATTTTATCTTGCTACTTAATTAATTTTAATTTATGATTCTTATAGGCGGAGAAATGATCTAGAGGATGATAAAAGCATTGACGACCTTACTTGATGATGATTGATTTAAAAGTTGAAGAGACTTGAAATGCTTTAATTAGCTCAACTATTTACTATATTTTTTTAAAAAAAATATTTTGAAGTTTGTGCTAAGCTACGATCTTTTATTTTCAACAATATGAAGCTTGTGCCTATTGTTGAAACTCATTTTGGTATACTTTATCTATTTGAGTATTGCATGTGATTGGATATTCTGAAATATGTCTTATTAATATTTTTCTTTCATGATTTATAGAACTCGTAGTTTATTATATTTTCTATAATGGGTTATATTTATATTTATAGCACTTGCGATAAATATTATTGTTGTTTAATGGAATAATGATGCAGAAAATATAAAAACTGTTTCAATAGTCTGAGCAAACCATTACAAAAAAGCTCACACAACCGTTGCAATAGATAATAAGAATTTGTTGCAACGGTTAAAAATAAGGTGTACACAAATAGAACAACCGTTACAATAGACATTATTGCAACGATCGCTAATTGTTGCTATTAACTTTATTGCAATGGTTTGTAATGGTTACCGCAGATACGATATAATAGTTCCGACCGATGGAGGAAGACCATTGCAATAGAGATGCCTATAGCAATGATTTTCTGGAACCAATGCATAAACTGTTACAATAGCGCTATAGCTACGCAAGCGGATGGAATGGTTGCTTACCAGTTTCCATAGCTCTATTGCAATGATTATAGGGCCTATTGTAACACATGTTGAACCGTTGCCATAGCACCAATTTCTAGTAGTGGGTAAAGCACAAAAATAAGGGAGGTGAGTTAGGAATACTAAAAAGGGAGAAAATCATGTATTGGGTGCAAAAAAAATGAAAGATGCCTTAAATGTGAGTTAAAGAGAAAAATGAAGTGTAAAAATATGGCAAAAACCTGAAAAATGAAAATAAATCACTCAAAAAAGCTTGAAATAGAAAAACGTGAGAATAAGGTTAAAAAATAGAGTTGATAAGGCAAAATTGTAGAAAAATGCAGTTTCAAGGAGGGCCTGTAGTAACCATTTTCCAAAATATCATACTAAAGCCCCCTGAGCCTACGTTACAAGCCTAGAAAGTCCTAAAGTGATCCTACTTCAGTTAGTTGAAGGTCTGAGTCATGAGTATAGGGGCAAGCCTATGGTATTAGTCATTATACATGAAAATCTTCTATGAGAGTAAGTGTTTTTGCAAAGTCCCAAGGTTAAATATGAGAACATTATTGAGTATCAGAGATGTGACTTCTTTCTGTGAGGGAACTTGCATTGCATTGTTAGCATTTGACTTGTCCAGTGATAGTGGAATGTTTATAACCCTTTGGCTTGTCATAATTATGTTGTCACATGCACCAGTGTGCCTTGGTTTGCTAAAAAGCTCTCTAATCCTGTTTTGAAAAGTTGGTGTGGGTATCTGAGTCTGAGATGTATGTGTGTATGCCATTGAGCTAAGGTATGTGAGTTACTATGTTATCTATATAGATTGAGTCTTTCGCATGAGGACAAGCAATAATTGTAAATTGAGCATGTTAATGTTCTGCAAAAATACAATACTTTTAATGCTTAAACCTTGGGATTTTGTATGTTATCAATGTGACTTTAATTTTTTTTATGTGTTTTTGTGTTTAGATTTGAAGGATTACAAATTAGCTATGATTTGGGGAAAAATTGTAGAAGTTGCTGGTTATTGCTATTGTACGAGACATTCTACGGGTCGTAGAGCATTCTATGAGTCATAGATAGGTTTCGTGAGGATTTCTAGTAAGGGGCTATTTGCTAAAGTTAAAGTCTACGAACATGCAGATGAATGGTGGAGCAATTTACGAGTCGGAGAAGACCTTTCTTGCCTTGAGGATCAGAGAATTAGACTTGCACGAAATTCATCAGACAAAATCCCATTTACAGGTCGTAAATCACTTTATGAGTCATGAAGGGGTGTCATCGAAGTGAAGTCCAAAATTCCAGCAGCTGATCATGAGTCCTTGACTACGAACTATAAAAAACATTACGGGTCGTAGAGTGCTTTCGTGGAGTTTGCCGACCTGTTTTACTAATTTGTTTAGGAATTGCTTTTAATTACTATAATAGTTCTTTTAGGTTATTTTTCAAAAGTTATCAGTAGTTCACGTCGGTTTTGTGTAGTTTAGGTAAATTCCTCAGAGAACACAATATTTTTAGAGAAAAAATTGTGAGAGAGTCTTTGAGAACACTTGTGGTGTAATTTGATCTCTAAGCTTGTGATTTTCATTGACATTAGATTTGCTTGCTCTTAATCCAATTGTGTAAGTGTTTAGTTATGTTTTCTTAATTCATAATTTCTTTGTCTACACATAGCATGAGTAGCTAAATCCACAACTAGGGTTGTGGGAACCATGAAAAACTAACAAAGTAAAATTGAATAACTCACAATTACTGGAAGGTGTATATGTACATATTAATTAACTCTGTTTGCATGTTTTCTGGTAGTGGCCAACATTAGAACTTTCCTAGTGTTACTGATTGGACCAAGGTAGTAATGAATAGAAAAAGAGATTAATTAACAGGATTCGATTGATGTGTTCTCGTCTAATCAACCAAACTGGGCCTAGGGGAGGTTGTACTCGGACTTATAGGTAATGGTTAGTACTGCACACTATGGAGATGCGCCAAGTCGCATAGTGAAATTCGCCTCTCACCTTTGACCAAAGGCTTGGTGAACTTAAATTACCATCTTACATGCTTTACACTAGACATTAATTAGGTTATTCGGTGATACCGAGTTGCAGAATTATGAGGAACACAATAGCCTAGTTGCTTTCTATTATTGATTTTTCTATCGCGATAGTTAGTTAGTCTATTTTCTCATTAATAATTGCGAAACCCACCCCCCCCCCCCCCCCCCCCCCCCCCCCCCCCCACTCACCAAGCCCCATCCCCCCTAGACGGCCTTGTTTACTCCGACTCGAATCTCGC
>JAPFFP010046235.1:20117-33559 GCA_026153255.1 Solanum medicagineum
GTCTTTTTTCTTTATTAAAATTGCCAAGTCCCCCCCCCCCCCCCCGGAGAATTGACTCGGTTAACTACTCTAATTGCATATTGTTGAATTTGTCTTGAGTCTACATATTCCCCATGGGATCGACCCTAACCTTGGTTAGGTTCTATATCTTGACAGTGACCGCTTTATCCTCTAAAAAGGAGTAACTTGGGCGACATCATATTTTACTGGCATCGAACCAAAAATGCACATACCCATATGATTCCCATACCACAACCAACACCCCAACATGTTGTACAACACATATACCCCATCGAAAGAGATTAAGCATGTTTTCCCACTATTCTGACCACATTCACTAAGATTATGCACCTATGTTATCTCCCACCAATTCAGATGATATCAATTCCACACATAGGGGGGGCGGAATCTAATAGGCACCAAAAACTATTCAAAACATGCAAGCAAGGAAAATACACTCAATTATGGATTTTGACTAACATTCAAGCAAGGGCAACCCAAAATTAATTATCACATCTTAAATTCAAACAACAGTTTGTGTCTAGACTACAATTCCCATCATGATTTCCAAGTCAATAACATAAGCAAAGCTAAATAAAGGTCTTTAAATTAACCAAAAAATTACCAAGATGTGTGATTAAGTTGTAGAAGATAAAGGAGGTGAAGAGGCACTAACACCTAGGTTGCCAAAGATTTACGTCTGAAAGTGGGGTACAACTGCGGTCTATGGTCGGATTCACGTGAGGGTGGGGATGGTCGGGTATATTTGTAATTTAGTTTAGAAATAGGATCATAATAATTTGACCCCATTATTTATACCTTGATAAGTTCAGTTGAAAGTTAATGGCTTGGACTCTACAAAACCCCGATTACGGGCCATAAAGTTTTTTTCAACTTGTAAACCGTGGTTTTGTAGAACATCCAAACCCTAGATTTTAGGATTGGGTTTCATAAACAAGTCTATAAGTTGTAGGTTGACTGACGGCATGTAGAGTTAATCGTAGAACCCTCAACACTTAGAAAGATTTCAGGAAACTTACCTTGAGTCCACGAGCCCCGTTCACGGCTTATAGTTTTATTTACGAATCATAAAGTTGGCTCATGGATTGGATTGCAAACTTTTTGCTTACTAGAAATCTCTACGAGATGGTGTATGGGTCGTAAAATGTTTTACGGCCTATAGAACTAGTCGTAGTGACAGCATTTGATGCTCTTCTCAACCAAACATGGCTGACTTAGCCCTATACTTGCATATTTGTCATAGAACATACTATTACCCTATATGCAACCAACCCAATGTCCAAAATTACAACTATAATATAAGAAAATAAACTACCTATGAGTGCAAAAACTAAAAATAAACCTACAACTACACTATTACATCAAAAAGCTTAGGTTGCCTCCGAAGTAGCGCTTGATTTATTGTCATGGCACGACTTGGACAAATTGGTTACTCAGACTTCACTTATTGCCCAGACTTTGTTCTTCAGATCATCTGGCTGCTTCATGTACTGACATATATTGAAGATGAACTCTTCATCGTTCAATCTAAACTTGAGTTGCATGGATTCCATATCCACTAATGCTCACCCAGTGGCTAAGAACAACCTTCCCAAGATGATTGGAACGTCGAAGTCCACTTTACAATCTAGGATCACAAAGTCTATAGGGAATATGAACTTTGCAACTTTGACCGGCATATTATACAACATCCCCACAGCCATATTCACTGTGCGATCAACCATCTACAATGTCATGCTCATTGGTGTAGGGGCTCCCAATCTAAGCTTCTCGTAGACCTTAAAGGGCATCAGATTAATGGTGGCACCTAGATTACATAGTTCCCTTATAATATCCATATCTCCAATGGTGCAGGGTATGGTGAAAGCACCGGATCTTCTTGCTTCTGAGCCAAGGACCTGTAGCAATAACTGCAATATTGAATCTCTTGGGAGAGCTCCTGACTCATAGTGAGCTTTTTAATGAACAGGTCCTTCATGTACTTAGCATACCTTGGAATCTTATCCAATGCCTCAATAAGAGGAATGTTGATGGAGAGTTGTTTCAACTTGGAGAGAAGGTGCTTGAATTTTCCTTCCTCCTCCCTCTTTTTGATTCTTTAAGGGAATGGAAAAGGAGGCTTAGGACTAGGCTTTAACTTCTTTGGTGCATCAGCAACCTCACTTACCCAAACCTTGCCATAATCATCTCCTATCTCCACATCTTTGGTCACAACCATCTCCTCTTGAACATCTTCCTCATCAACGGGCATGGGAGGATCAATAGTGCTCTTACCACCTCGAGTAGTAACCTCCATACACTACCCTTCAATTTTAGGATTTGAACTGTATTGCTAGGCAATATACCCCTTTGACGCTGATTAAGTTTAGTCGACACATGACCAAACTATTGTTCAAGCTGTTTGATATCCAATGAATGATACTCAATTTTGTGATTAATGCAAGAAATCTGAGATTTCATGCCCCTCAGAGTCTCATACTGTGTATCAACTTTCTTTAATAGGTGGTCAAACATCTTCTCAATTTTGGTACAACTTGCACCTGCGTTACAGTTATGTGGTGGCAAATAGGGAACATTTTTGAAGCCATCTCTGTGATCCCATTCTGCATCTCTCTCTGGACCCCTGTTTCTATCATAACATCCTCCATGATTGTCCCTATAAGCTCCATCTCTGTTGAAGTTCCAACCTTGGTTTCCTTGACCTTAGAACCAATAGTCCTAATTAGGCCTTTGGGCGTTGGTTCAGAAACCCCCCATTTGATCAGTAACAAAACATGTGTCTTTATCATTTTAAGGCTCATCATACATGGGTGCACGTAGAGGTTGATGAACAACTGCATTGACTTGCTCTTGGTTCTGCTTTATTATCACCTCCATACCTGTATGAATCAGGGCAAGCTATTGCATGATTTGTTCATTAATCTTTGCTTGCCTAGACCAACACTGACAGCGCATGAACTTTTGGTGGATGCTTTGTCTCTCTGCCCCCATTCATGATTAGTCTTGGGCACTCTTTCCATCCACTCTGCAATCCTTGCAAATGGTTGATCCAAGAACATGCCCCCCATAATAGTGTCAGCACAAGCCTAACTATTCTCATCAAGGGAACGGTAGAAGATCTCAACCAAGGCAGCATCAACTATCTTGTGGTATGAGACACTTCTCAAGTATTTGGTCAACCAATCCCAAATAGCACTGATCGAATCACCAAGAAGTTGCTCAAAGTTGTTGATCTGGTCCTTCAACTTGAGCTTCTTGGATCTAGGGAAGTACCTCTCAAAAAAGGTCTTCTATAAGTCCGCCCAGCTGGTGATTGAACTCTGTGGAAGCTCGGATAGCCATAATGTTGCATTGCCTACAAGAGACAATGGGAAAACACGAAGTACCATAGCATCTATACACAAATTTTTTGTTTCCATCACACTCTGGTAGACTAATGCGACATTATGCAGGTGGCTATGAGGATCCTTTAATGGTAAGCCCGTAAATAGCCTATGATTCTGCAGGAAGCAACCCACTCGAGACTGTGAACTTTGTGTTTGCTAGTAGTGGTGGCAACACCTTAGCTCCAGTCACCTCCATAGCTATTGGATTCAGTCGGTATTAATTCCACTGATAAGCATTAGCATTAAAGTTCTGAGGCTATGGAGGAATGTCCTCAAGAGGAGGTGGGTTCTCATTATCCGCATTCTCATTGTTGTTCCTATTCAGAGTTGCATTGGCTATGTTTTCGGCGTTATCTTAGGCCATTATCCTCAATGTTCTCTGGCTCTAGGTCAAATATAGTTAAGGGATTGCCTTAACTCTGGATGTTAGGCAAACACTATACTTACACCCTAAAACAGAATAAAAACACCCAGAAAAGTAAAATATAGAAAATAAGGATTAACACTCAAATCACTATGAATTAACCAAGTCTAGTGTAGTCCTCGACAACGGAACCAAATCTTGATGTCACGTAAGTTACTCCTCCTTATAGAGGATAAAGCGGTAACTCTCAAAAAATAGAAGATAACCAAAGTTAGGGTTGAACCCACATGGAATATGTAGACTTAAGAGAATTTAATGATCGCAATTTGAGTAGTTAACCAACTTACTTCCCCAAAAGGGTGGAGGCTTTGCAATAATCAATAAAAAATAAAACTAAACTAACTAACACAAGAGAGAAATTAATATGGAGAGAAACTAGGGTATTGTGTTCCCCATGATTCCCTAACTCAGTATCACCGGATAACCTAATTCTTTTTTAGTGTGTAGCATGCAAGATGATAAGTTCACCAAGCCCTTTAGTCAAAGGTGAGAGGTGAATTTCGCTATGTGACTTGGCCCATCTCCATAGTGTGGATTACAAACCCTTACCTGTTAGTCCCAGTACAACCTCCCCTTGGCCTAGTTTGGTTGATTAGATGAGAACACATCAATCGAATCCTATTAATTAATCTATTTTCCTATTCATTACTACCTTGATCTAGTCAGTAACACTAGGGGGGTTCTAATGTTGGCCACCATTAGAAAACGTGCAAAATGAACATAATTAACTAATACATACATGTACACTTTCTAAAAATTATGAATTATCCAATTTTACTTTGTTAGTTCACCATGGTTCCCACAACTATAGTTATGGATTCCGCTACTCATTTTTTGTGTAGATGAATGAATTATGGATTGAGAAAACATAATTGAACACTTACACAATAGAATTAAGAACAAGCAAATCCAACTTCAATAAGAATCACAAGCTTAAAGATGAAATTCAAATACAAGTGTTCTCAAAGACTCTCCAATGTAATCTCACTATTTTTTCTCTCTCATTACTAAGTTCTCTGAGTACCAGGTGAAAACGTATGAAAAATAATCTAAAAACCTATTTATAATAAGTAAAATACTAGTCCTAACTGAAATAGGATAACTAGTCGGTACGCTATACGAAAGGGTTTTACAACCCATAATCGATGTCTCATAAAAAGTTGCTGGAAATTCGGACCTCAAGTCTACGACACCCCTCTACGACTTATAAAGTAGCTTACAACCCCCAAGAGTGTTTCGTTTGATGAATCTTCAAAAAGTACCAATCTCTAATCCTCAAGGAAAAAACCATCTTTTACGACTTGTAAAACATTCCATGACTCATCTGCATATTCGTACAATCAACTTCAGAAAATCATCCCCTCACTGGAATTGTCCACAAAACCACTTTACTATTCATAGAATGATCTACGACCCGTAAAGGGTCTTGTATAGTAGCAAAATTCAGCAACTTCTGCACTTCTTCCCAATATAAAGGTCAAACCTGTAATCCTGCAAATAGAACCCAAAAACATATAAAACCAACTAACATAGAATTAAAAACACAAAACATTCCAAGCGTTAAGCATCAAAAGTGCTAGAATTTCATAGCATATCAGTTTGTATAACCCTTTCGGCTTTTCCATCTATTTGAGGATGAAATGCTATACTTAATTTCACCTTTGTACCAAGTCTCTTTGGAATGACTTCCAAAAATGAGAAGTAAATTGAGCACCTCTATCCGATATTATGGACAATGTACCCATGCAACTTTACCAATTCTTGGATATAAACTTTAGTGTAATCCTTGGCACTATAAGAAGTCTTTTCTATGGCAAAATGTGGGCTATTTTCATCATGCTATCCACAACTACCCGAGTCAAATTGCATTCTTGTCCTTGGCAACCCTATAATGAAATTCATATTCACTATCTCCCATTTCCAAGTTGGTTTTCAATATCTTGAGTCAAATCATCAGGTCTTTGATGTTCCATATTCACTTTTTGATAATTTGTACATTTCATCACACACCTTGGCTATGTCTTTCTTCATGTCATTCCACTAATGCACGTCTCTCAAATCTCTACACATTTTGGTGGATCCCGAATGAATAGAATACTTGGAATTGTGAGCTTCATCAAGTATCTTATCCCTTAGTCCATCCATATTTGGTATAAACAATCCCCCTGGATAGCACAATACACCATCTCCCCCTTGTGAGAAGACTTCCACCTTTTTATCAACTGCCAACTTCTTCAACTCCACCAAACTAGGATCCGTGTCTTGCTTTGCCTTAATTTCTTCCATCAAATATGATTATGCCCCATTAGATACTAACACACCACCATTACTCAGGCTATTCAACCTTACACCCAAATAGGCCAAACGGTAAAATTCTTTGACCATTTATTTATTTCCACTTTCAATATGTGACATACTGCCTATAGACATTCTAATCAATGGATCGGCTACGACATTAGCTTTGTTGGGGTGATACATCACACTTATGTCATAATCTTTTAAAACTTCCAACCATCTTCATTGTCTTAAGTTCAACTCCTTTGGCTAAACACATATTGCAAGTTGTTGTCAATGAATATATCAACATGTACCCAATAGAGATAGTGTCGCCAAATATTTAATTCAAACACAATATCCAAAAACTCAAGATCATGCATCAACTAGTTCTTTTCATGTTCTTTCAATTTTCTCGAAGCATAGGCTATAACCTTTCAATGTTACATCAATAAACAACCAAGCCTTTATGTGAGGCATCACAATACATAACAAAATCATCCATATCATTGGGCAATGTCAAAACAGGTGTCGAAGTAATATAATCCATCAACATTTGAAAACTCTTTTCATATTCATCAGACCATTGAAATTTTACCTTCTTTTGGGTCAACTTTGTCAAAGGAGAAAAAAATAGAGGAATATCCCTCAACAATCGTTCTATAGTGTCCAACCAAACTAGAAAGCTTCTAATATCAAAATGGACACAATGGTCGAAATGCCCCAAAAATGTGCTTTGAAATGCCCATAATTGTAATTTCCTTATATCTCAAAATCGATACATGATATCGAAAGTATGACTTCATATTCTTGATCAGTAGGCAAAATTGAGTGGAAGATGGGTATAACACGGATTTTAGAGAACCCCATAGCTAAATTTCATTTTCACCAACTTTTCAATTTCGAATGGCTGTACGCGATGGCTCCTCGACGCGGACTTGTCGCGGAGCAGTGTCTTGACTTCCTTATTTTCCTTATTTCGGCCTAAGTAATTGGGGTCTTGGCTCTATGCGCTTATATGCATGAAAATACCTATACTTAGCCATTTTTCAACTCTATATCACTCAAGACACTCTCAAAACCCTCTCTAACACAACCAAATATTTCATCCAAATTTGAGTGTCCCGAGCTTAATTCTGGATCTCAAGAACTTCATTCAAGCTTCAAGTTCTCATTCAAATCTACATCAACGAAATCCCCAAATTCAAGGTATGTGGGTTTCAACCATTGGGTCGTTTCACCCATGGTGCCCAACCTTCCTTTTTATGAAACTTGCATATTTTCAAGATATATTACTTATGAGTTTACTTATTACGAACTATGATTACAAATTACGTTGGGGTTTTATGAAATGTTGATAGGAAACACATGTCTACCTATTTCAAGATTATACTATGAGATGTTTATCTAATGTGACTATGTATGTTTTGGGCTATGAAACTATGATCTATTATGAGATTTGATGATGGATTTCAAGGTATCTTACATGAGGATTTTACTATGAGTTGGTGGGTTGATTTAATTTAAGTTTTCTCACATTACTTCACTCTTGAATTGCATGATTTTGAATTAGCATTTCACACTTGCCAAGTGTTTGATAAAATATCTTGACAAGGATTCTTGAGCTATTGATGGTCTATTGCATGAGTTATGAATCAGGTGACTATATGATGATGAAGGGATTGTATATATGTATTAAATGCATGAAAAGTATCTATAGTGTTGCAAGTTGATCACACCTTGTTTAGAGGGTGATATGCCTCAACCACTTTGATAGGGGTGTAATTCCCATCTACCACGTTGAGAGGTATATACCTTGGCCACTTTGATGTGGGGTGCTATGCCCATATACCATGTTGAGGGGTATATACCTTAACCACTATGTTGGGGGGTGACATGCCCATCTACCAATTGAGGGGTAGATACCTCAATCACCTTTCAAGGGGTGGTATGCCTTGGATTCCAAGTACTAGTTTGCTTTTTCTAGGATGATGGTTTCTTTCTACACATGTAATATATATTCTCAAGTTATATATAATCTACCCAGTTTTTCAGTTAAGGCCTTGGAGTCTTGGGCCCATGCCCTCCTATGTATAAAGCACCCATACTTAGTCATTTTTAAACTTTGTATCGCTCAAGACACTCTCATAACTCTCTCTAACACTTAGCCAAATATTTCATCCAAATTCAAGTGTCCCAAACTCATTTCTGGATCTCAAGAACTTCATTCAAACTTCAAGTTCTCATTCAAATCTTAACCAAGAAAATCCCTAAATTTAAGGTATGTGGGTTTCAACTATTGGGTTCTTCCACCCCATGGTACCCAATCTTCCTTGCATGTAAATTGCATGTATTCAAGTTGGATTATCTATAGGTATCTCTTATTATGAAATTTGATTATAAACTATGTTGGGGTTTCACAAAATGTTGACCATGTAAGCATGTTTCGAGCTTTGAATCTATGATTTATTATGAGATTTGATGAGAGGTTTCAGTGTATCTTGCATGAGGGTGTTACCAAGTGTTGGTGGATTGATTTACATTGACTTTTCTCACATGATTTCACTCTTGAATTACATGATTTTGAACTAGTATTATACACCGACCAAGTGTTTGATAAAATGTCTTGTTAAGGATTGTTGAGCTATTGATGGTCTATTGCATGGCTTATGAATTAAGTGACTTTATGATGATGAAGGGATTGTATGTCTGTGTTGAATTAATGAAAAATATCTATAGTATTGCAAGTTGACCATACCTTGTTGAGGGGGTGATATTCCTCAACCACTTTGATGGGGGGTGTTATCCCCATCTACCATGTTGAGTGGTATATACCTTGGCCACTTTGATGAGGGGTTTTATGCCTATCTACCATGTCAGGGGGTATATAGCTTTTCCACTTTGATGAGGGGTGTTATACCCATCTACCATATTAAGGGGTGTATACCTTGACCACTTTGATTGGGGGTGCTAGGCTCATCTATCAATTGAGGGTAGATACCTCAATTACCATCCAAGGGGGGTGATATGCTTTGGATTCCAGGTAATAGTTTGATTGGTCTATGATGATGGTCTCTTCTTGCACATGTAATATATTCTGTACAATCATGTTTTACTTCAAGCATTGATCATGCATGTCATGTTGTTATTACACTTATCCCTTGCTTATAATTATGTATTTTGACTATGTTGCCTATCTCTTATTGCATTGCATCCTATATACTTAGTACATTCAAATGTAATAACGCATACTCTATGCCTACATAATGTTACCATGTAGGGACCAGAGCACCTCTTGATCATCCTCCACATGGCTAGCCTTGGCATTTGAAAGAAGAGCTTTAGTGAGTCCTCAAGTTCGGGGATATTAGGTATCTTACTCTTGCCACTTATTTTCTCTTTATGTTGAATTCTTTATACTATAAGAGTGAGCCCGAAAAATATCTTGGCCCTTGATGTGCTATCAAAATACAACATATTTGATGCCCAAAATCAGAGATTTTGTGAGTTCTTAATGTGACTTTTTATGGTTTTTATGCGTTTTTGTTGTTTTTGCAGAAAAGTTAGGTTGGCATGATTTTGAATTAAAGTTGTAGACTTTGCTGAATCATAGGACATACGAGCTCACCTACGAGTCGTCGCCCAAGCTACGAGTCGTAGGGTGTGCCATAACAAGAAACAGAGACCAAAAATCATAAATCTGCTAAGTGGAGGTCACCTTTATGAGGCCATCCTATGAGTCATAAATATCACTACGACTCGTATAGGTGGACTCGTAGTAGGAATTATAGAGACCAAAAGCTAAAGGCCTAGACTACTAGAGGAGAATACGAGTCGTACCCCATGCAACAATTCATACTAGTGAGTCGTACCAGTTGTGTCCAAGATGCCAAGAACTTGATACGAGACCCCAACTACGACTCGTAGGTCACCCTATGAGTCGTACCTACAAGATGTACTAGCTGTGTTATTTTTAGAATTTGTTTGTAAACACTATAAATACATTAAGTTAGGGTTTCATTTGATGTAAGGCGAGGGATATATCATATTCTAGATTTTAGAACATAAGAACTTGCCTTTTAGTATTCTCTCAAGAATATTTTAGGGTTTTAGTTTAGTTTATGGAAAACCCATTTTGGGGATTACAAATCTTACTTTGTACTAATTTCCAATCTATCAAGCTTTTGTATTTGCAACTTGTTGTGTCTACACTCTTCATTGTTCTTGGTAAAACTCTCAACTATGTCTTGTATTTGCATACTTGTTTGTTTTGCCTTAGCCATGAGTAGCTATGCACCCACAACTTGGGGTTGTGGGAACCATGGGTATTTTACATAGTATGACCTAGGTTTGTTGCATTTCTATGATTGGTGTTTTTCATGTATTATCTATTTCTCTTCATATTGATTGTTGTTTGGTAGTGTCCAACACCAAACCTCGCCAACTATCATGATCCCGACCAATGTAGTGACGAATAGGGAAAGGGAAATAGATGACAGGATTCGATTGATGTGTTCTTATCTAATCATGGGGAGGTTGATTGGTACAAGAGGTAATGATTAGTTGGCACGCCATGGTGGGGCGACCAAGCGTCATGGTGAAATTCGACCTTCACCTTCATAAGAGGGCTTGAAGAACCTAAGTTACCATCCTGTATGCGAATCTCCAATTGTAGTTGTGTTATCTAGGGTAATTGAGTCAACGAACCATGGGGAACACAATTCCCAAGTAGTCTCTAAAATTGAGTGTTTCCTCGCGTTATAGTGTAGTGTTTATTTTACTTTGTTTTTGAATCACAACCCCCCCCCTTTGGAGGTTGTAGTTATAAATACTTGAAATGATTAGTAGTGAAGTCTTGTAGTCAAGTCCTATATTCCCTGTGGATTCAACTCTAACCTTCAGTCAGATTAATTGCTGACAACGACCGATTTCTTATTGGAGCGTGAACATCATCAAGCTGCTTTTAAAGGTGTTGTTGAAACAAATGATGTAATTATGTTTTGAGCTTTGACTCTTCTATGTTTTATGCTATGAAATACTTCCCTTAGTCTCGTTTTCCCTCTTTCTTATCTCTTGTTGTTGTTGAGATTGCTTCCGCGACCAAGGATGTGTGTATGATATGCTAAGAGGCTTTTTTGGGGTCCCTTCGGGATTCCCATTTGTCGTGTCACATCTAGGCCCTAGTCTTGGGTCATGACAAACTTGGTATCAGAGCACTAGGTTGTTAATAGTCCTCGAAATCCAACACACCGCGTCGATTAGAGACTTATTCATGGTTGTGAAGTGCACCACAACTATGAGTAAGATGTTATGAGGCATTTTAGGAAATGTTTCCCTTTTTCATGATCTATGTCGTGCTTTAGGAGTAGGGTAAGACTTTTTCCTCTAACAAATGTTCTTTTCTATTCTATATTATGCCAATCCCAAGAGGAAGAAGATCGTACCCACAAAGAACAACCAGTTCCTCCCGCTCCTCAAGCTCCCCAAGATGGAGGAGTGGCTGTTGAAGAGTTCCGGGATGCTATTACCAAGTTGCCTCATTCTATGGCCAACCAAATCAACTAAGGTGCCTTAGCCCCTCTTGCTTCTACTCCGACATTTTGGGTGAGGGATTTTTACAAGAATGAACCCACCGGAGTGCTATGGGTCTAATGTGGATGAGGATCCTCCAGAATTTATTGATTAAGTGTATAAAGCATTGTCTATTATGGGGGTTAGATCAGAGGATAAAGCGAAGTTGGCAGCCTACCAACTCAAGGGGGTAGCTTATCACCCAATGCAAGATGGAGAAGGGGAACGATAATGTCATTTTTTGGTAGAGTTCCAGTGGCATTTCTCAACCAATTCGTTCCGATAAAGCTAAGTGAAGCCAAAATGATAGAATTTACGAACCTCAAGGAAGGTTCCGTGAGTGTGAGGGCGTATGCCCTTAATTCCAACCAACGTTCCAAGTATGCTCTATAATTTGTCGCTGAGCCGAGGTTTAAGATGAACAAATTTGTGTCAGGAGTGTCCATCTTGGTCAATAAAGAGTGTCGAACTGCCATGTTGGTAAGCAATATGGATTTGTCCCACCTCATGACATATGCCAAACAATTGGAGCTGTAAAATCTTTGAAAAAGAGGAAGTGGTGAGTCCAAAAGTGCCCTTTTTGAAGGTATATTCGAATGTCCCAAGGGTCCAAGGTACTGGTGGTGTGGTCCCTAACCCTATGTGCCAAAGATGTGGTAGAGGCCATAATGGCCCATGTTTGACGGACACTAATGCTTGTTGTGGTTGTGGTGAAGTGGGTCATAAAGTGATGGATTGTCCTCATAATCGAAACAAGGGTAGAGATGGTCGTCCACAAGGCCAAGGTGCAAATGCGAGTCCTTGGGAGAGGAGGCCAACAAGGAGGTGGCCCAAGGCGAAACCAATTCTATGCTCTCCAAGGGAGACAAGGGGCGGATGAGGTGCCTGATATAGTCACGGGTAATGTTAAAGGTTTTTTATTTTGATGTGTATGCTTTGATAGAGCCGGTGCCACTTTTTCTTTTATTTCTCCTTTTGTTTCCAAAAAGCTTCATGTTAGTCCCAAATTATTGTGTGAGTCTTATGAAGTGTCTACTCCCGTTGATGCATCCATTATTGCTAGAAGGGTCTATAGAAATTGTCATGTATTCATATTGCATAAAATCTTGCCTTGTGATTTTATTGAATTAGATATGGTGGATTTTGATGTCATCTTGGGATGGATTGATCGCATACATATTATGCTTCTATTGATTGTAGAACCCATAGGGTCAAATTCTGATTCCCTAGTGGATCTGTCCTTGAGTGGGAGAGTCATGAAATGGTGGTCAAGGCTAGATTCATTTCTTGCATTAAAGGGGTGTCTCTATCATCTTGTGAGTGTTAGGGATGTTGAGTCCAAACTCCTTCACATAAAGTCTGTTTCGGTGATTAATGAATTCCTCGATGAGCTTTTCCCGAAAGGGAAATAGATTTTGGCATAGACCTCCTTCCCGATACTCAACCCATTTCTATTCTCCCTTACTGTATGGCCCTGGTGGAGTTGAAGGAGTTGAAAGAACAACTGAGGGATTTGTTAAAGAAGGGTTTTATAAGGCCTAGTCAATCACCTTAGGGTGCACTAGTGTTGTTTGTGAAGAAGAAGGATGGTACTCTTAGAATGTGCATTGACAATCGGCAATTTAATAGGGTCACCATAAAGAATAAGTACCCTCAACCAAGGATTGATGACCTTTTTGACTAACTTCAAGGGGCTAGTCACTTCTCTAAGATTGATTCTCTGTCTGGGTATCACCAAGTCGAAGTGAGGGAGTGTGACATTCCCA
>JAPFFP010046236.1:0-11115 GCA_026153255.1 Solanum medicagineum
TTATTCCACATCAATGCATGATTTCATTTGAGTTGTTATTTCATATACAGTATTTGCTGCCTTACATATTTAGTACACTATCTCGTACTGAGTCCTTTGCGGGGGACCTGCATTTCATGCTGCAGGTACAGGTGCTAGTAGATCTCCCTAATAGGAGTACTGGATATTCAGCCGCTGTCACCAAGCTCCAGGTTGCTTCGGGGCTTTATATATGTCTAAAGTTTATGTTTATATTTTACAGTCAATTGAGGCGGGGCCTATCCCGACCCTTTTTTGATACTTTCTATTATTTAGAGGCTTTGTAGACTATGTAAATTAAAATATAGCCATGTCTCGTACTTTAGACAGCATGGCCCTAACGGCCTAGTCATATGCATTTTCTCTTGGCTTGTTATCACTGTTTATCTTCTTTAAGTCATGTTAAAGGTGGAAATGCCTTATAATAGGTATAGAAAGAGCATAGTTACAGGTTGGTTCTCTCGAGCCTTATCGGCAACGGGTGCCGGTCCGCCCTGACGGGACTTGGGGCGTGACAACATGTTTGTAAACCATTAACTTGAAAAAATATATATTACATATGTGGGAAGAGACCATAACCAACATAGACCAAGCAAACTACCACTTGGAATCCAAGGCATGTCACCCCCTTGGAAGGTGATTGAGGTATCCACCCCTTAACAAGGTAATAGGGCATGTAACCCCCCCTCCAACAAGGTCGTTGAGGTATCCATCCCCCAATGTGGTGATCGAGGTATCTACCTCTCAACATGGTGATTGGGCATGTCACCCCCCAACAATGTGGTTGAGGCATGTCAGCCCCTCAACAAGGTGATTGGGCATGTCACCGCCTAACAAGGTGTGGTCTACTTGGAACACCATAGAGACTTTTAAAGAATTGAATGCATACATGCAAGCCCTTAATCACCATAAAATCACTTGACTTATAAACCGCATCAACAACTTGAGAATCCTTGTGAAGACATTTTATCAAACACTTGGTGGGTTCATAATGCTAGTTCAAGATCATGCAATTCAAGAGTGAAACAATATGAGCAACTCAATATAAATCAACCCACCAACATATAGTAAAACCCTCATGTAGTACACCTTGAAATCCACCGTCAGATCTCATAATAGATCATAGATTCATAGCTCAAAACATGCATAGTCTCAATAGACAAAACCAATTCATAATATAAGCTTGAAATAGATAGACATGCATAATCAATCAACATTTTATAAAACCCCAACATAATTTGTAATCAAAATCCATAATAAGATACACCCATAGATGATACAACTTGAAAACATGCAATTTTCATAAAAAAAAAAAAGATTGGGCTCCATGGATGAAAGGACCCAATGGATGGAACCCACATACCTCAAACTTACGTTTTCTTAAGTTGAGCTTGAAGAGAATCCTTGACTTCCAAAATTAGGCTTGAAACCCTTGAAATTTGAATGACATATTTGGTTAAGTCTTGGAGAGGTTTTTGAGAGGGTCTTGAGTGATATAGAGTTGAAACATGGATACGTATAGGTATTTTCACGCATAAGTAGGCAGGGGCTATGAGCCCAATTCCCTTGGGTCAAAATAGAAAAACAGGGGAAAAACTGCACTGGTCCGCGTCACAGACGGGATGCGGACCCATCATGAAGGGTCCTTCTACACTAATCTGCTCCCTAGTGTGTTGCGGCTAGGTCGCGAATGGCCACTGGAAATTGAATTTTTTTGAAAATTATTTTTCACTACGCGTCCTCTAAAATCCGGGTTATATCCATTTCCCACTCAATTTTTCCCCCGATCAAGAATATGAAGTCAAATTTTTAATATCATACACGAATTTTGAGATATATGAAAATTATAATTATGGGAATTTTCGAAGCATATTTTTGGGACATTTTATCAGGTAACATGGCCCTTCGTCCAAAGCATGATATGATCGAGGCTATGCAGAATAGACTCCGCAATAAGCCTATAGACTCTAAGGCTAGTGGCTCTGTTAAGGAGCTCAACATTCATTTAGATGAGGGCATTGAGGTACGATGTACTAGGGCAGCATCCAGATCGTGCTAGCCCATCCATCGGCTACTACACCATAGCCCCCTAATCTGAGGTGGGGGGCTCACAGAAGAGCAGTTCCATCCAGATGAAAGGCTCCGGTGAGGGGTCCAAATCAGGCTCCCAATATAGAGATGACTCTGGATCAAATGATGAGTCAGGTTTAGAGTCTGCAGAGTCAAACAGGTCCACCCCAACACCAGACCTTGTAGCTGGATTGATGAAATGCTAGTGTGGCAAGGGCATGTAAGATATATATAGAAAGGGCATCCTGTAGGATAACAGGCACTGACAGGCCCAAACTATATTTGAGAAGGCACGAATAGTCACATCCGAGTTTGATACTACACCTATGCTTCGTCACACCATGGCCCACTACAGATTAGATTGATAAGCAGCACCACCGAGGAAGTTTCTCGAGCATTCGTTTGAATGTTTTTTGTTGCATATACTGCTAACATCATCGAGGTATGCTAAGAAGATGAATCCCCTTGTACAACCCAAATTAACTCAAATGATGGTGCACGAAGTTCCAATTGACATATTAGAGGCCACCGTTCATAGATTCCTGATTGGTCAAAAGTACTAGGCCACCGTGACGATAGCAAAGTTCAAGTATAGATAGGGGCAGGCTCGAGAAAGACTGTTTATGAAAGACATGGCTCGAAGGCTGCTTTGATGAGATGGATTGCCAACTATATAACTGAGTGGGGCTAGGATGCTGACTAGGCATCCAGTTCTGCATCTATTGTAAAGGCCTCACTCAACTTTACTGGCATGTTTTGGCAGGTTGTTGTGCGTATGCTGATCTAGCCGACCCTAGTAGATAATACACTTATGGCAAATCGGGCAATTCTGGTTGCTAGCATCGTTGCTAGATATGAGATTGACTTAACTCAGTGTATATTTGAGGAAATACTTAAGCATGATTTAAGAAGGTCCACATCGGTCCCATTCTCCTATTTAATTAATCGACTATGTATAGAGGCAGGGGTGGAGATCCTGCCCAATGTGGACGTGATGATAGAGGTCCAGCGGACCCAAGATGCCAACCCGATAAAGGCTGATGAGAATCTAGTGGCACCACAATAAGCATCACACTCTAGAATTAGACTTCCAAAGATATTCACCGAGCCTCTACATTCTGATGCTACCACCACCACTACTATTGTTGTGCTGAGATCAAGAGGCCCATATAGCTTGATATTGGGGAGATGATGGGTCCTACTACTACCACCTCCACTATACCAGAGGCTATACCCATGGGTCCTCATACCACAAGCATAGTCTACGTGTTTATGGAGTCTATTCAGGCTCTAGTTTAGAGACAAGTTTGCACTGAGTCCAGTTGACTTGGTTATTTAAGCAGAGTAGGCCTTGGGTTTGCAAGGTCATTAAAGAGTCTGAGGAGCATGAAAAGGAGTGTTTCACGACCATACTTGAGGAGAGATTAACATTATTTAATGGTCGTGTAAATGCATTTGAGAGGCGCATAAAAGGAGCGCCTCAGGTCAATTCAGACTCCGAATTTCACAACTCTATAGATGGAGATCTAACAGCTTCGCAAGGATATGAGGGCAGCGATTTCAACACCATTGGTGATTCCTATGCATAATGTTACTACAGAGGTGGTGAATTTATTTTTTGATGATCCCCCAACCTAAGCCTCTGGGAAGAGGCATTGTACTGATGATGATGACAATGATAATACCCAGCGAGAGGCTGCGAGGCTGGAGAGTGAGAATATGGAGGCTGCTAGACGAGCCCTCTATTGAGGGTGAGATAGTTCAGCATACACAAGAGCAAGAGCTAATGAGGGGTGCTAGAGCCTCAAGACATGCTTCCACTACAGTAGAGACCACCCAGCAGGTTAAGGGTGGTGACACATAGATTGACACTAGCACCTAGGTATGTCCCTTCTTAACCCATATGCTATATTTACTTCTATCAGCATTAAGGACAATGCAAGTGTTTTATGGGGTGTGGGTAGTTATAGACCTCAGCTAAGTTTGAGTAACTAAGGCCTATATCTACCCTAATTTTTAAGTCTGCGAGGTTTCTTGCCTATGTTCATTCCCTAAGGACATTTAATTTCTGTTGAATCGACATGTTTAGGATGTATAAGTGGTTTTGTAGAATATTACATTGATATCTATGGCATATATTAGTTGATACTGAAAAATGATATCCATTTGTTTTTTAGACTGATAATGTGTTGTTAGGTAGTTTTGAAGGCAACCATGTTGAATCAGTGATTGATAGTGTTTAATCTGACAAGATAGGGCTTAATTGTGATTAAAAAATTGATATGAGAGTCTATATTGATAGTGTATTTAGTTTCAAGTGTGTGTGAGTGTTATTGCATAATTCTTATATTGTGTTTCAATCTAGAATTTACTCTGTTACTCTAACTGAGACTGTAGGTTAGTTGGTTAGGAAAGGATCATAGGTCGTTGTTCATTAGTCCATTTAGCCTAAATTAATAGACCAAATGCATTATGTATCCCTTAATCTGAATATTCGAGCCTTAAATATACCCATTCTTTGTAAATACCTGAGTAACCAAACCATTTTGTTTATGTAATCTTGAAATTGCCCCTGGTCCTTCCTTGAATATTGTGCATCTCAACTCAGGCTAAAAAGCTTAAAGTTAAGGGTGGCTATCAAAAGATATCCTTGTTCATAGGTTGGATATTGTGCACCCCAATTCATGCAAAAGGCCTTAGTTGAGGATGGTTATTGCAAGGTAATCACAACAAGATAAGGAATGAAGCATAATAATACAATGAAAAATGGGAAAATATGAAGTGTGTGTGAGAAAAATAAATAGATGCCAAAAATGTGAGTTGAGAAGAAAACGAATTGAGAGACATAAAAGGCAATAAGCTTAAAATTAGAATAAGTACATCCAAAAGTGTTTAAAATAGGAAAAGGGGATCAATGAGTTAAAAATATCAGTGTTGGTAGGGCAATGTGAAATAGTAAAGTTTCAAGAGGGGCAATTAGTCGCTATGTTCCAAAAATATAATACCAAGCCCCCTAAGCCTATGTTACAAGCTAAGAAAGTACTATAGTTACCCTAGTCCAATTAGCCAAAGGTCATGGTCATGAATATAGGGGCAAGCCTATGGTATTGTGCTGTGAGCATGAGTATTTTTTCAGTCCCAAGTGTTGAATCAAAGCATATCAATTTAAGTGAGAAGCATGACTTTTTTTTTTGTGAGGGCACTAGAATTACATTCTTAGTTGTAGGCTACTTGGTGATTGTTGCTTATCTACATTACTTTACTTGTCCTACTTGTGCGATCAAGTATTGATCTACTTGAGTTTGTTCGATCACTATCTTGTATATGCACTGATGAGCTTGATTTGGGTATCTGTCATTGATTGAGAGATGATATATGCCATGACATTGAGGTCTATGTGTTGTTGTATTGCTTATGTTAGATTTAGTCCATATCTTGAGGACAAACAACAATTTTAAGAGTAGGGTGTTGATGTGTTATCAAAATACAATACTTTTGATGCTTTAGACTTAGAATTTTATGTGTTCTCAGAGCAATGTTAGTGGGTTTGATATGTTTTTATGTTGATTTTGTAGGATTACATTAGTCGAGGAGTTTTTGGGATGATTTGTACAAATTATTACTTTTTGAAGCTTCACGAGACCTTCTATGGTCTGTGGTTCATTCCATGACCCATTGATGGTTTTTGTAGGTTTGAACTAGTGAAGGGCCAATTTTTAGAGGTTGAAACGATGTGATATCAAGATGGGTCATAGACAGTTAAAAGATGGCCTGTACTTTAGTTCATGTCTTGAGGATTACAAAATATGCATAGTTACTGAGGAGTTACCAGACGAAAGTTCTTACAGTTCATAAGTAAACAGATGGGCTATAGGAAGCAGTTTGTACATTGAAGGCAGTTTTGGAAGGTTGCAGTCTACAAAGCCACTTACAGGCTGCGAATGCTTCTACGACTTGTAACTCCAGTTTTCCTATTCTTTTTAGGATTTGATTTTCTTTTATTATAAATAAGTTTTTACTTTTTTCTAGACAAACAGAACAGACAAAACTTGAGATTTGAGATTATTACTTTGTTTAAACTTGTTCTTGAAGATTTCTTGTGGATTACTTTTGACTTTATCTTTGAATTATAACATTGTGATTTTTGTGAAGATTTTAGATTTCGTGTTCTTCAAATTCTTCGTTGTAAGTTTTTAGTTATTGAAATAATAACATTTTAGTAATACAACACCCATAGATAGATCAAGTCACGTGGTGAAATTTTTCTAGTTGTCAAATCAAGGGGTTAGGTGAACATAACTTACCAGTTCTGCATGCTACACACTAGATATGGTTACAGTTATGAGGTTATACTGCGTTAGGAGTTCATAGGGAACACAATACCCTAGTTACTTGTCCAACTAAATTCACAACATTTGCATTGACGGTTTGATCGTAGTTTAGGTTTAACTGCTACTGTTACATTAAACTCCCCTCTTTTGGAAGTAAGTTGGTTAACTTATCTTAATTGTTTTGCTCCAAGTCTAGACCATATTCCTAGTGGGATCGACCCTAACCATCGCAAGGTTTTATATTTGAACAGCGACCACTTATACCTTAATTGGTAGGTATAATTTATGCGTGATCGTGCCTCCTTACTTGTTTTTTGCCGCTTGGAAGTCCTTAGCAGTATCCTTTAGTGGATATCTCATGATGTTTCCGCATATGTATATATATATGTATTGTTGTCTATTGTTTTTCCTTATGCCTTGATTTGGAGAGGTTGAACCCCAGGTTAGTTTTCTCAACCTTCGCCTCTATAGTGGGAGAGGTTCGCTTCCCTAGTTTTTGTGTGACTAATTTTGATACCGGAAGGGCATGCATTGTATTGGTTGCTCATTCATACTATTTTTAAGGTACAATCTTGTTTATGCATTGACTCATCATTTATATATGAAGAGAGAGTGGGAAAATGGTTTTCATACCATTGATATGGAATTGATTCAGACTGGTTTTATGCGGTGGATACCTAAGGGTCTTTAATTGGCTTTTCATCAAGATTTGTACCACTTGGAGCATTTGTTTTTTTCTGGATTGATACTTTGCGGCATTGGGGACATAATGTTTTCTACCTGAGATTATAGGAGGCATCTAGGATGACCTCAATTCTTATGATTTGACTAGCCGATGCGTCGATGGTGTTCTTGCAATGGGCTACTATTCCTCAAATATCAACTGATGGGGATTGTCATGACCCAAGCCTAGGGCCTAGATGTGACACGCGAATGGAAACCCGAAGAAACCCAAATAAGCCTCTTAGCATATCAATAACAAGAGATAATAAAACGGAAAGCGGGACTAAGTGAAGTCTTTCATATCATAAAAGCATAAAGAGTCAAGCGTATAGCATAAATACATCATAATATCCCAACAACACCTCTAAATTTAATATAGGTCGGGGGCCAAGACACTTTTTCGGCTCACCCTCATACTATCATATGTTCAACATCAAGAAGTCTTAGGAATAGCAATAGAAAGTAGATAGCGTCCCCGAACTTGAGGACTCATCAAGCTTTTCTTCGAATAATCTCACTAGTCACATGGAGAATGATCAAGAGGAGCTTCGGTCTCTACATGGTGATATCATGTAGGCAAAAGTATGTGTTAGTACATTTGAATGTACTAAGTATGTAGGATGCAATGCAACAACACATAAGCCAATATAGTCAAAATGCATAGTAATAGGCAATAGATAAGCATAATCTCAGTGTGACATGCATGAACAATGCTTGAAGTAAAACATGCTTTTAAATCATTTAACTTACATAAAACATAATACATATGTGGGAAAACACCTCAACTGACAAAGAATAAGACCAAGCGAGCTGCAACTTGGAATCCCGATGATTACCCCTCATCGGTAAAGAAGTGGTCTACTTGCCAAGGTAAACCATATTTCAAATTATGGGAACATGACCCAATTTTGTATGAAATAACCTTCCTTACTCCCCCAATTTCAGAAAGGATTTCATTAAGAAACTTCACCTTATGGGAACAAGACCCAATTTCGGGAAGAACCTCAAGAGAAAGTGTACTAAATGGATCCACTAGTAAAGCAAGGGTAAAGTATACTCCTATGTTGGCACATAGTTTGAGGAAAGAGAGCATCTCCTCAGTCCATCGGTGCTAAGCCTAACCCCAGGGAATAATTGAAATAGTCATAACTTTAATAACTTATAATGAACATGGAAACATTACATGAGTAGCTCTAAAATATCTTTGACCTCTAATGGTGAGCCTAAGTTTAAAACATAAGAATAGATCATCATCAAACATTACTCTTGCATTAACATCAAAGGCTCACAAAAGGTAAAACCTTTGAAAAGGTCTTAATCCGGCATCACATCATCATAAACATTTTCATGAATTTAATACATCTTTTGAAAGTCAAAATGATCTTAAAGTCACTTGACTCATAAATCATCCAAAAGCTCATCAATAACTTTAAGAATCCTTGAAAAGGTATTTTATCAAACACTTGGTGGGTGTGCAATGTTAGTTCAAAATCATGCAATTCAAGAGTGAGATAATATGAGAAAACTCAATGTAAATTAACCTACCAACACATACTAAAATCCTCATGTAAGATACCCTGAAATCCATCATCAAATCTCATAATATACCATAGATTCATAGACTAAAAACGTGCATAATCAATCAATATTTCATAAAATCCCAACATAGTTTATAGTCATAATCTATAATAAGTAATATTCATAAGTAATACAACTTGAAAACATGCAATTTTCATAAAAAGAAGGTTGGGCACTATGAGTAAAAGAACCCAATGGTTGAAACCCCATATACCTCAAACTTGGATTTTCTTGATATAGTCTTGAAGGAGACTTGAAGCTTGACGAGAGTTCTTGAGACCCAGAATTGAGCTTGGGACACTTGAATTTGGATGAAATATTTGGCTAAGTATTAGAGAGGGTTTTGAGAGGGTCTTAAGTGATATAGAGTTGAAAATGGCTAAGTATAGGTGTTTTTATGCGTAGGAGGGAATGGGGATATGACCACAAGGCCCTTGGGCCAAAATAGAAATTGCAGCACAAAATAACACTGATTCACACACTGGCCACGATGTGCCCCTGGCGCATCGTGGCCAGGGCGCGGATCGCCTCCAGAAATTGCAAACTCTGAAAAATTAAATTTTGCTACAGGTGCTCTAAAATCGAGTTTATACCCATTTTCCACTCAATTTTGCCCCTAATGAAGAATATGAAGTTAGATTTTCGATATCACGCATGAATTTCAAGAAATACAGAAATTACGATTATGGACATTTCTGAAGCACTTTTTAGGGCATTTTTGGGGTGTTTAGAGATGATGATTAAGATAAGTCCTGGTACGGGCTAAGGCAGTGTGTGTGGAGCCCCCATTGGATTCCATGCCAGAGAAAGACATATTATACCGGATGAAGGGCACCATGGGTCCAAACTTTCTATCTAGGATGGTGTAGCTCATGCAACACTTATGGTTATACGGGGTGCTAAGGTATCATACATTGTATTTACATGCATTGCCATCACCAGCATATTGTTTGTTGCTTAGTCCCCCAGTAGTATTGGATGTTGATCAGGGTTTTGCTTGTTGATAGTACCGCCAGAGGTATAGGATGTCAGTTGGTTATTATTTGCCCATACCTGCTTTTACCTGTGTTATTTTGTTGTGTAGTAACTTATTCCCTCATAGGTTGAGCATGTATCCTTTTATGCTAGGCTGGTTTTTTCTCTAAGGTCTCATTTGTTATTTGATCCTTGGTGTTTTTGGTCACTTGTTCCCTTGCTGAGTGACTTCTTTAGCCTTTCCTTCTTGCTATAATATGGTAGACCTAATTCCCCAAGGCACGTTTTGTCCCTTCTCTTCATCATCTCATGTACTTGATTAGGTGTTATCTTGGCTATTATACATTATTTGTATTATATACCTACCTTGATTTCAGGTTGTTTATACTTGCTTTGTCTATGGCACTTAATCAGTCTATACCTATTGAGTACCACTTATTTTCTGCTCTTACTACACTTCTGTCCCTACAGATTTTAGTGTTAGTCCCCTCCCTATTGACTTCCTTTCATGCAGGGCAGGCTGAGGATTTCATTGATCATGGAGAGCTCCTAGCATCCATAGCTGCCAATTCCATCTTATTATATTTGGACCCATCTTTATTTTATACTCAGAGTAGTTTGTACTGTTATTTGAAGAAGCCTTGTACCCTCGTTTTATGTATTAGAAGCTTAAATACTAATTGATGTCAGGTCTTGTGGTGGGTTTTGGTATGTTATTTTCTTTGGTATACTGTATCTCTTATCCTTCTTATGGTAGCTTTTACTTATTATGGTTGCCATTCACTAGATAGCCCGTTGTCATGGATTCAGTTTATGGAATAGGCTTACCTACTAGTAGATTAGGTAGGTGCCGTCACAACATAAGAGATCGAATCGTGACAGCATGGGTGCCAATTTTGCTAACATGCACCTATAGTTTTCTTATAACTATTCCATTTCAGTCGACTACTCATCTATCTAGTTGACTTACAGTGAGAAAATTGAAAAGGAGTACTACAATACCATTCACTCTCATCTTTTCACTTTCATCTATCATTGAGGGGAATATTTCTCATTCGAGTTTGTGCTTCATTTGCTTTATTGCCTTTTACATGTAGCCATTTGTATAAAATTAAGTTTTTAAAACAAAAGGAAGCAAAACAAAGTAAATTAAAAATCAAACATGATGTTTGTTAGACCCCGTAATCCGTTAAATTAAGGATAACTATCCAATTGGGAAATTTTATCGTGAATGTCGCGTAATTTAAACCTAAGTATATTTCCAGTGCGAGATTAGAGTACCAAGTGAATTGGATGAGCATAACCAAGTTGGAGTCGGAAGTCCTCAATTGGATCAAAATAGAAAAAGTTTGGGACCTAATTGATCAATAGGCTAACATGGAGCCCTTATGATGCAATTTTGAAAAGTGGAATGTCTATA
>JAPFFP010046237.1:0-11114 GCA_026153255.1 Solanum medicagineum
AGTCATATGTATTTCCTTTGGCTTGTTAACACTGTTTATCTACTTTAAGGCATGTTAAAGGTAGAAACCCCTTATGACATGTATAGAACGCATATAGTTACAGGTTGGTTCTCCCGAGTCTTATCGGCAACGGGTGCCGGTCCGCCCTACGGGACTTTGGGGCGTGACAGTCTGACATTAATTAAGCTTAAGAATGAAGAGAGTAAAGTTGAACTTGTTCTTGAAGAAAGACTAAAACGAGACAGAGTTGAAACTAATGATGTCTCTAGAGAGAAATGTTATATTAGAATAGGACCTGGTTAAATTGAAGGATGATCTGAACAAATCATTAAAGTGGGCAACCTCCTCAAAATTTCTAAGTGATATGACAAATCAAATGAGCAATGAGAAAAGAGGTTTGGGCTATGTGGGCAAAATTAACCTAGCTTACAATTCTCATAGCAAGTATGTGTCAGTGTCTGATAACTTATGGAGTCTGCAAGCGCCATGTTCGATCATGACTCTGACTTGTTAGGATTAAGACCTTACCATTATGTCAAAATTAAAGCTATAGATGATAGCAACATCACAACTTTATTTCATAGCCCTACCCACCAAGCAAGTGCCATATTCGACCATGACAGTCAACCTGGGCTACTCTAACACCCTCATGGGTCTTGCCATAAGGTAGGATGTTGGCATTATCCAACAACCCCCGTTCCAATACCGGCCTCATGCAATATATTTGCTCATGGGAATCAAACCCATGACCTTAGCGTTGATACCACTTTTTATGCACAAAATTAGTGTTCCTGTTTGCAACTCTATTAGTAATTGGACACTCAGTAGTTGGATGTCCAATCTTTTCACAAAGATAACATAGGTCAGTAGCAGTGACATTTTATTGAATAAAAACTATGTCAGCCTTCTCACTGTGAGTTCTACTACTCAATTGGTTTACAATTCTAGAAGATTAAGTCCACCTATTTGCCTTTTTCAAATCCATCTTTAGTCTAGAAACCTCCCGAGTCAATTTTCTAACTTTTTCTTTTTTACAGAAAAACTCAATTTTACACTCTATTAACTCAGTTTCAGTCTTTTGTTATTCCTTACTCATTTCTCCCTTCCCTTTTTCATTGATTGTCATTTTCAAAATCACTAATTTTAGATTTAACACAAGTGAATTAACCTTTTCAAGCTATTTCTTCAATCTTGAATTCTCTTTATTTTCTTCATTCAAACAATTCTTAACCTCAAGACATTCAAATTTTTTATCTGAAAATTTCTTAAATAGCTGATCATTTTCACCAGACAATTATTAAAAATCATCAATCAACCCATTCATCAGTAAAATTAATTTTCTTTTTGAAAAAAGGTGTAGTTTCTCTTTTAGTTCAAAGATACTTGCCTCAAATTTTTCTTCATCCTCAAGATCTGAGTCTCTAGCGGCCATGAATGCAGTTTCATCTACCTCTTCAGTGTTGGATTTTTTAATTCCTGAACCCCAAGAAACCATCATAACATATTCCTCTCTCTTTTTGCTTGAAGCTTTATCTGCTTGAGTCTTTCTCATCTCTTTCCTTTCTCCACTCAATTGCCAATTGGAGATATTGTTTAAGATGATGATCAACTTCTCTGTACTTGTAGCATCCACACTGATTTTTGTCATCCGATCATTTTTGCTACTTGAGTCATCAGACCACTTCTGCTACCTACTTTTTTTATATCTTTCTTTCCCCCTCCTGAGAAATTTCTTGAAGTTCTTTGCCAGAAAAGCTATTTGTTTCTCATCTAGATATGATCCCTCATCATCAAAAGCCTTAGATGCTAGTGATTTCTCAACCATTACTTCTTCATTCTTTTGATCTTCTCATAAGTTCTGAGATTTCCTACTAATTCATCCAGAGTCATGGTACCAATGTCCTTTGCTTCTCTGATGATAGTAACTTTCACATCCTACCTTGTCTTAAGAAGAACTGTTAAGACCTTATCTACTTGTTCCTTAATTGTGAGAAGCTTTCCCAGAGATGCTAGTTCAGTATTAAGGGTTTTGAGTCTAGTAATCATATCCTGCAGTGACTCATTATCCTTCATCTTGAAAGTTTCATATTTAGTAAAGAGCATAGCAACTCTAAATCTTTTGACTTGACTCGTTCTTTCATGTGCATTCGTTAGCGCATCTCAAATTTTCTTAATAGTAGAACAATTTGAGATCCTGTTATACTCATCGGGTCCTAGTCCATAAACTAAAATGTTTTTTGCTTTAGCATTTTTCTTGAAAGCAGTCAGATCATCACTAGTGAATTCATTTCTCTCCCTTGGGACTAGTTGACCTTCCATAGTTTTTGTTAGAATAGTAGGTCCCAAAGTAATCCTATCACACAACTCGTAACCTTCAGCTTGAATGAAATCCTTCATTTGTGCTTTCACTAGGAAAAATGAGTTCCATCGAAAAGTGAAGGACTTACTATTGATTGTCCCTCTTCATGTCCAAGAAGGGGTGCAACGTTCACCATGATCGGTTCTTAGGTTAACAAGAAATCATTCTTTGGTACCAAATGAAATTTTTGCATAACCTACAGATTTGCCTAATATAGAACTAAGTTTTCAGACTTGTTCAGAGACATAAATGCAAATGAAGACATAATATTGTTTGTGGAAAACACTCGGCTCACAGAGGTAAAGAAACCATAACCTGTACCAATACAGGATTTAGCCCCAACTCCACTAAATCAAATGAGCCTCAACAAAAACAATAAAAGCCTAAGTAATCAAGGAAAAACAAGCTTCCTAAACTAGTGACTTCACATATACCTGCCAAGGTTTTACTTTCCCAAACCTTCGAGCTGCCTTCAACTTGAAGTCTACAACCTACTTCAATTTATAAATTAGTGAATTAATCAATACATCGAAGTTCAAGAAATTCAAGACATCCTAGATCTAAGACTTATTGACTAACAGATCTTCCAAAAATATTTCCTCACAACACTTCACTCGTTGAACTACTCTTTGTTTGCTTGAAGAGTTACCTATCTGCACTACCTACACTACCTATTTAAGCGTTCTTTTAGTTTGACTTTTACTTCTCTTAAAATTCCTCTCTTTCTCAAATTCCATTACCCTTTGACTTCTTTTTTTATTAGGACTCATTTTGACTTTGAACTCTTGTCTCATACAAGTATTCTTATTGCACTACACTTCTTCATTGGTTATCATAAGAATATACTTGAGATTTTATCCAATCCGCAACTTTATCTTCTTTCCCTAGCATCACTTTTCTGATATAGCTCTTTAAGACACTGCCTTTAAGGAAGAAGTCAGCTTATGTGTTTCATCGTTCTTTTTCAATCATCAAAAACTGTAACAACTCAAATAATTCACCCTTTTAATGATGAAAAACGTCTTGGTTTTATGCTTGCAAACATCCCCCCTATAGAAACCATAAGTAAAAGAGACTAGAATGAAACAAGTTAGGGAACATGTGTTATAAACATTGTATAATTTCGAATAACTTTCCTCTTTTGGCATCATCTAAAAGAGGTATCTATAAGAGACATAACCAGAAGATGATAAACACAATTCAAGTCCACAAGGGCTATCACCAAGAAAATAGAGCAAGACTAAGCTAAACATTAACATATATTAAGAATAGCAGACAATCATTGAGTACATCATGCAAGACAAACTCAAATATGAAAGAACTAGAGAATAACAGTTAAGTGTTTAAAGCACTGGCAACATAAATAGGAACACACAAAAGAAAGTCCAAAGAAAAGTTAAGTGGAAAGAGTAGTAGAGAGAATCAAAAGAGAGAGCTTATGCACGATTTTAGCATGGGCAACACGTTCCTTGTGCAGACTGTCCTTTAGCTCAAATATCTAGGAAAAGGAGGCACTGTGTTCTTGTGTAAACTCCTGATGATCAAAGGTTAACTCAACAGTCTTAGCATCAAGGGTAGGAATCTATGAATATATGTATCGGTACATTGAATTGAACTAGGTAAGGCCACATGGTGCACTTTTCCTAAACATCCATTGTTGTCTACATAGTCCAAACCTGAATTGGAACAAAATAAGCCTCGAAGATCTCAAAGAGCCAAAAGCCATAAGTTAATACATTCCCATTCTTATCCTGAGTAAGAACAGACTCCATATGTTTTATTATTTGGCTTGGCAGGTTTATAGGAATATCTGAGTATAACAGTTCCATTAGTGTCAGTTCTACTAGCCTCAGACCTCCACTCATCCCTTGGAATAAGCAACTTATGCACTATATCAAAATAGAGTTTGAGAAGTGAAGACATCTCTCATCCAAGAACAAGTCTGTGCTGAGACAAAGTAGGACGACCCGATAACATCCTAGAAATCTCAAGAGAAGAGGATAAATTATCCAGGGCTGGCCACTCATGGTAGACATATTGATCCCAACCAGTGAGAGGAATTACCAAAATGAATGAGATGTCTGCAACCTCTAGGTGAATGGATTTTCCTCTAATAGTAGTAGAAAATACGGAATCTCGAACCAACTTCGACCGTAAAACTCCTATATGTCAGGTATGGAAAACTTTCCCTGAATATCCCCTTGTAAGAACAACTGAGTCCAACCTTGAAAATCAAGTTTTGATAAGAGAGTTTCCATGTCAAATCCCCCAAACCAGATAATGACATGGCTCCGAATGAGAGAGCATTTTTGGAAGTTAATAAGAGAAAGAAAATTTGGGTCAGAGGTTTCAACATTTGTTTGATCAGATTCACTTTCCATTTCGGACTCATCTGAAGGATAATGTGGAGGAGCTTGTTTCTTTCTTCTAGATGAAGCCCTAGTATTGGGAGATGCTGTGAAAGTAGAAGAAGATATGGGTTTCTTTGGTGGAATAACAGGTATTGTATGAGAAGGCTTGAGAATGATGTTCTAACACACTACATTCTTGCATACCCTTCTTAATAAAATATTTCCTTGGGATGATTTTGGATTCGGAGTAGAACCAGAAGGACCTTTGTGTTTCTTGCTCTTTTGGAGGGCCTGTTGAAGAGCAAAATCTTCCTGCTTTTTATGATTTTTTGTTTGAGGCATCCCCGAAGAAGTGCATGTCGGAACTTATTCAGGAAAAGGGAGGTCATCAGGAACTTCAACAGGTTCACTAGTGACCCTTCTTAATCGATGCGTCACCCATTTTAGGGATTGAATTAGCATTTAGAAATTCATCTACTGGAATGGATTGAATAGGAAAAATATCCAATCCATCAAAATAAGAAACCCATGAAGATAAAGGGATAACAAAAAATTGAGATAAATGATTTTGAAATAATCCCCATGTAGCAAAATAAGAAAGATGAATAGGCAAATAGGTTTGCAGATTCGCAGTTGCATGGACCACTAATACTTGAGAAATAGATTGATCGGATTCATACAAACTTTTGGTGAGGAAGTTTGAAGGAAACATCATATTTGGGAAGGATAGGTTTAGAGAGTGGGGGAGATGTTTCATATTTATCAAATATAGCATTTCCTTAAAACCCTCTCGCCTAAAGTCTGTATGGATTAGATCAATCTGTTTCTTAAGCATTAGTGGTCCATGCAACTGTAAATCTACAAATCCCTTTGCGTATTCATCTTTTTTCTTTTTTCTACATGGGGATCATTTCAAAATTATTTCTCTCAATTTTCTGTTATCTCTTCATCTTCGTGAGTTCCTTCTTCTGAGGGATTGGATATTATTCCTATTAAATACGTTCTTATAGATGGATTTCCTCCTTCTAATTTAATCCTTAAACAAATGAGGCACTGATTGAGGAGAATCATTGGTGAACCTATTGAAGTTCCTGATGACCTCCCCTCTCCTGAATGAGTTCCAGCATCTAGTTCTTTTTTGATGCCTTGAAGTAAAATTCAAAAAGGCAGAAAGATTTTGCTCTTCAACAGGCCCTCCAAAAGGGCAACAAACACAAAGGTACTTCTAGTTCTCCTCCTAATCCAAAATCGTTTCGAGGAAAGCTTTTTTTAAGAAGGGTACACAAGGATATAATGTGCAAAAACATAATGCCCAAGCCTCCTCGTACAATACCTATTAATCCACCTAAGAAACCCATATCTTATTCTACTACTAAGTCATCTCCCAATACTAGGGCTTCATCTAGAAGAAAGAAACAGGTTCCTCCACTTAGTCCTTTGGATGAGTTTACAATTGAAAGTGAATCTAAGAAAACTAATGTTGACATCTATGATCCAAAACTTCTTTCTCTTATTTACTTTCAAAAATGCTCCCTCATTCGGGGTCATGTCATTACCAGGCAAGTGTGAGGCGTTTCAATATCTCCCCCTGGGGAACATTCCTCCTCGAATGTCGAAGAAATGTACATAAGAAGAGTAATCATGAACAAATCATCCCCAACAAGAATGCAACAATGCACTTTAACACCATTTTCGATATCTCAGCACAAGTGTTAAAATCATCATGAACGTGTCAACATAAAATGAATGCATGCAATGACATGAGGGCCGAACTTAAGACTTGGGATCATAAAAGGTAAATGGACTTGACATGTTTTCATAAGCTTGAACAGAAGGAAGGAGATGACAATTTTTCTAAAGGGCCTTGATCAACACTACACCCTTATCAATCAATTTCTTCAACCCTCCCATCTATTTCCAACGTGACCTCTTCCTAAGTCAACTTATCCTCAACACCCACAATCTCACGAGTTCTATAGGACTAGAGTCACCACCATATCCCTTCAACTAGAAGCATGAAAAACTAGACAAACCATAGCAATATCCCTAGTTAATTTCAATATTATGCAACCTTACCAATCCTCCTGTATTCTCTATAAGGACTCACTACCCTAAGCTCATTGTCAACCTTAATCACACACATAGCCCACTTGGTACCATGAACCACCCTCTCTCTTTTGGGAGACAACCTCCACTCTACCATCTTTTACCCGAAACCTCTATGTCTAATAAGGTGGAATCAAGGACTTGCTTAAGCTGGATCTCTTCAACCAAAAAAGATTTGGAACCGTCAAGAATACTAAACCACCATGCTCAACTTCCTCCAACCTAACCCACAATCTAGCCAACCGATGAACATCTCTAGTCACCTCTATGCCACCATCCTCAATACATGCTAGACTACCTAGAGCACCAACCACAACATTAGCCTTACCGGGGAAAATAATGCACACTTATATCATAATCCTTAGAGAGTCCTAACCACCTTCTTGTTATCTTCCATTCACATCTATCATATTTAACAAACAACCCCTCATCGTCCAAGTCTTGCAACAATACCCCCCAAATGACTCACAAACTCTAAATAAATCAATGTTCCACCACTAGAGGCCACCACAAATATGTCAAGGTAGGGTTCTAAGACCCTATTCATGAAACCCATAAACATAGCCAGTGCATAAGTCAATCAAACAACTCCAACAATACTCAATGCTCACCCTTTGTCGGGAAAGACACTTAGGAATATCACCTACCCTTATCCTCACTTAGAGACCAAACCTGAAACAAAGATCAAGCTTAGGGAAGTAACCATTCCATTGTTGTTGTCCAAACAAATTGACCATCCATAACCGTCATATTATTACAACCTTACAGGTTCTGCACTCATTGGAATCACGATATGCAAGTAGCCAAACTACCCCAAGCATGACATCAATTCTACCACATCAACTCCAACAAGTCACAAGGAAAGACCTAAGGCAAGATGAACACTGAGTAACACCTCTAAACATTCATAGCAACAATATACTCAACAAAGAGGTAAACACTAAAGGTTCACATAATAATTGGAGGCACACAAAAAGCCCGTTAGCAACCAAAAAGAAAAAAAGGAACCGGATCCATCAAAATCAAAACCTTCAACTTACCCGCAAATTACCAAGCCAAGTCTATTGACCCCTAGAGGGGTATGATTGAGAATGTTGACGACCATCATTATGATCTTTAGGGAACAACAGACAATGCCCCATCTTATTATCCATTCCACCACATCCATAACACGTACCCGAGCTGGCTAAGCAATCTCCTAGGTGGTACATTCCACACTTGTTGCATGTCGAAGGAGCTTGTCCACCAACATCTTCACCATGATACTTGGGTATGATCACCCCATCCTTGGCAACCCTCTTTTTTGGAGCATCGTCGGACTCTTAATCTTGGAAGCTACCATCAAATCGAGCTCTCTTGGATCCTTCACTTCTCCTCTTTCTAAGCATCTCCCCCTCAAGTTGTTCATCATATGTCATGAGGTGGGACAAATCCATACCACTGATCAACATAGTGGACCGGCACACCTAATTCACCAAATCGGACATGCCCATCACAAACTTGTTCATTCTAGCCCTTGGGTCAGCAACCAAGTGAGGAACATATTTTGAGAGTTGGTTGAAATTGAGGGCATACTCCCTCACACTCATAGATCCTTTCTTCAAGTTTATAAACTCCACAAATTTAGCTTCCGTAAGCTCAAGACGGAAGAACAGATTAAGAAAGGCCACCTTGAACTCCTCCTACAGAACCACATTTTCAACCCCCTTCTTTTCCTACAATAGTGTGGACCATATTTGTGCCACCCCCTTGAGTTGGTAAGCCGCCAACTCGCCTTCTCTTTTGACCTCACCCTTATAATAGATAGCACCTTGTATACTTCATCAATACACTATTGAGGGTCCTTATCCACATTTGACCCATAGAATACTGCTCGATTCATCCTCATGAAGTCTCTCACCCGATATGCCAAGGTAGGAGCATGAGGGGCTTGGGCCCCTTGATTGGCATGATTGACCATAACTTAGGCAAGCATAGTGAGAGCATCCCGGAACACTCCATTAACCAGTTGCCCTCAGGTGTGCGAGCTCATTTTCCTCTTACATAAGGCATGATCTAGCACAGTAAAGAACAATTATTAAGGGGGAAAAACTTACTTTGACTCTATAGCACGACTTAGAGCATGAAGAAGGGAAATATTTCCTAAAATGCCTCATAGACTCTTGCTAATAGTTGTGGTGCACAATAGAATAATGAACAAGACACTAATCAATGTGGTGTATTGGACTCCTAGGATGTAACAAGCAAGGCTCCGAGACCATCTATGTCATGACCCAACCCTAGGGCCTAGATGTGACCGGCTAATAGGGTACCCAAAGGAACCCAAAACAAGTTTCATAGCATATCATTACACATGCTTGGTAATGGAAGCAATTAAAATGACAATAAGATATAAGCATAAACAGGGGAAATTGGGATTAAGGGTAAATTTCCATATCATAAACATCAAGAAACAAGAGAGTCAAGTCTTATAGCATAGATACATAACATTTCCAACAACACCTCTACTACAAAGATAAGAGTGGGGGCCACAACAAACAACCGAGCTCACCGTTATAGTCAATATATAACATAAAAGTAACATAGTCTTAGTACATAGCAAGAGATCATAAGCAACGTCTCCATAATGGAGGACTCACCGACAAGCTTGAGTAAAATCGTACTAGCCATGTGCTTGGAGATGCTCAAGCGGGGCTCCAGTTCCTACGTGGTAAAATCATTTTGGTATAAAGTATGCGTTAGTATGTCTTAATATACTAAGTAGGTGGGATGCAATACAAAAAGAGATAGACATCATAATCAAAATGCATAGTTATAAGCAATAGATAACATAATAATAATATGGCATGCATGATCAATGCTTAAGTAAATCATGCTTTGCAAATCATTGATCTTATATAGAACATAATATATAAGTGTGGGAAGAAACCCCAATCGACATAACATAAGACCAAGCTAGCTAGAACTTGGAATCCCCATGTCAACCCTACACCGAAAGAAAGGGGGAAGTTACTTGTCAAGGTGAACCTCCTAATGGCTAAGTGGATCCGCTAAGCCTAATGTGAATCCGGTACTCGCCTTTACTTCTTAGACTCGGGTACTCGCCTCAAGCCTAGACTTGGATACTCGCCTCAAGCCCTAACATTTAGGGTACTCGCCTCTTAGAGATTTGGGGACTCGCCTATAATCCCTTCACTTGCGGTGGCACGTAGTTTTAGGACTTTGAGACTCGCCTCTAGTCTACTCGGTGCTAAGTCTAATCCTAGGGAATATATAAGATAATCATACTTTAATAAATTGCAACAAACAAAGAGATATGGCATGAGTAGTTCTTAACGTCATTGACCTCAAATGGTGATCCTAAGTTCAATCATAAGATCGGACCATCGTCAACATTATCCTTTTGTATTAACATTAACATCAAAGGCTCACAAAAGGTATAATCTTAGAAAAATGGGCTTAATCCGTCCCTACAACATCATCAACATTTTCATAATTTAAACACATCATTAGAAAGTTCATAACCATCATAGAATCACATGAATCATAACTCAACTAATAGATCATCAAAACTTAAAGAATGCTTTAAAAGGTATTTTATCAAACACTTGGCGAATGTGTAATGCTAGTGTAAACCCATGCAATTCAATAGTGAAATCATGCTACAAAATTCAATGTAAAACCTTCAATAGATACTTGGTAATACCCTCATGCAATATACATCAAAATCCTCATAAAATCTTACAATAGATCTTGGATTCATAGCTCAAAAAATGCTAAAACAATCATAATTTCATAAACCCCAACATAGTGTGCAGTGAATTTCATAATAAGTAACACCCATGAGTAAGTCAATTTTAAATCATGCAATTTTAAGTAAAAGAAGGCTTGGGCATCCTAGGTGAAAGGAGCCCATGAATGAAACCCACATACCTTGACTTTAGAGAGCTTCTTAAAGGAGATTTGAAAAGGAGACTTGAAGCTTGAAAGAAATCCTTAGATCCGGAAAGAGATTAGGACACTTGAATTTTGAGGAGGAATTGGGGATTGACTTGGTTTCCTTAATTTCCAACAAGACGTCTAGAAAACCTTGAGAATGAACGGAGAATTTTATGACGATTAGAGAGGATTTTGAGAGGTTTTGGATTTGTTTTTAGGGCTCAAAACGGCTAGACAATAAGGAATTTTTGTGGATATAGGTATAGGGTTATTACCCAATTACTATTACTTTTTAACTAGAGTTACTACTTCCTGAGTAACAGGTAGCTAGTGAACAGAACTAACATGACAACTTGGTG
>JAPFFP010046238.1:0-11114 GCA_026153255.1 Solanum medicagineum
AAGAGAATTAATAATTTTTTTTAAACCTAAGTGATCACTAAGAAGTCAGTGGAGCAATAGCTCCTAGTGCAACACTTTTTAATGGAGCATTCATATATCTATAATATTAATAAAAACACATGTTGTCCAATCCACTAATGAAGTGGATGTATTATTTTTGGGCCTTTACAGTAATTATGTAAAATATAACTATTTGATCATATTAAATTTCAAACGCAGACTATTTATGAAAATTCCCTTTTTAGCAAAGGACTAGTAGTGTTCATAATAAGTACTACAAAACTATTATTTTCTTAACATCTCTATAACAAATTAAAGGCCTATTATCAAGAGCTGAAAACCTGGTTCCTTTAAGCAAAAGCAGATTCAAAGTGGGTAGAAAATTTTTCTGAGCAATTAGGATTAAGGTCATCCAATTCAATAAGGAGCCAAAAAGATATAGAGTTATTATCATATATATTTGCATATGAGAAAGAAGATTTGGGGAAGAGGCTGCAAATGATCTTTTGCTTTTTCTTATAGATTGATTTCATATAAAAAATTAAAAATAAAATTTGATTAAGAGGGAGGAGTAATGAAGTTTTGAAAGATGATGATTTTCTTATTTTTGAATCTAAAATGAAATCTAATCAATGGTTGGCTGGTGAATGGTGATGCAATGGTTTTATTACTGAGAAAAGACGTACATAAAGTCACTACTAGAGTTGTTCCGTTTTGAAAAGACACTTTAATTTTGCAGATGTAGTATTATATTCTTTATAAATATGTCATTTCAATCCATTTTCTTCTTATGTTTGTTTTTACGCAGCTGCCACACGTGAATGGCCAATTTTAGCTTTTATACACCAATTAAAAAGTGTTATGTGTTATTTCTTTTATCAATAATTAAATACTTTATCTTTAAATACATCTTCTTCCCCAAAAGTTACGGATTCGTTGTATATCTTTGAAAAATAGGGATATTTGTAACACCTGGTAAAAAGACGAAAATACTCCTAAAATTGACCTTGCACGTAACGTGTCTTCCCATGGTCTGTTTGCAAATCCAAGACCGGATTTGAGATCAGTACAAAAAATAGTCTCCACTCGACTTTAACGTGAAAAAACACGAATTTATTTTTTCAAAGAAAGTCAAAACAGTGGGCTTTCCGTGCCCTTTTGCGACGCAGAAAGGATGCGGAATCACACTTTGTGTTTTTTTGAAATTTCGACATAAACTAAGCATTTGTAAGAATCTGGATTTCCACATTGGTGCGCGACGCGCACCAATACAAAAACAAGCCGAAATTTTTCTTTTATTTGGGAAGGGTAGTTTCGACCTTTCCCACACTCCTTAATTCTAAACTAATCAGTTTTAAGTCGTATTTAAGCCCTAAACGCCTATTTTACACCTTCATTCTTCAGAAAATCCTCTCAAGAACTCAAGTGTAAGAAAGATCACGATTCATAGTAAGGCTCAAGAATTCTTTCTCATTCTTCAAGGATTCTTTTCTAAGATATATAAGGCCACTCTAAAATTATTATTTTTAGAATATTTTAGAAAGTATAACCTAGTTTCCATCCTATAAGTCTCAAGTCTTGGTTTAGATTACTTTCATGAAATTCTTGTAAAGTTTAGTAAATTTCTTTACGTATGCATAGATTCTTGATTTAACAATGATGAATCTTGATTTTTTAATTGTTATTAAAGTATTCACTCCTAGATTTTAAAGTTATAAACAATTTCCTGTGAATTCACATAGGTTTCATGAACACCCATAAAGCTTATAGTTTCAAGACAAGTTAAAGAATTCTTTTCTTGAATCATTCTTGCATTTTAGCTGAGTACATTATATATTAGAGAATGATTTTCTTGAAAGTTTCTTGGTACTTTAGTTGAGAAATCTAGTATGTTTAAAAGTACATGAAAGATACTAGTTTCAGTAAAGTTAAAGATTTCAGTTGAGAAAGTTAGTAGTAAGCTGGACTAAGTCCCCAAAGAAGCCAGATTTCAAGAATTTATGATCATTTAAGTATAAGTTATATAAAGTATTTTGGGAGTAGTATTGAGCACCGATATGAGTAAGAGTAGAATAAATTACTCAAACTCATAAACTATATAGCCAGCATAGAATAGGATTGTACTATAGTACCTTCCTCATTAGCCACCGAGATGGCCCAGTTTTGGGATGGATCCACTCCCCTAGCTCTTCTTCCCCTACCCCGGCAAAGTACGAGACGGTTCTAGCAGCGTGAGCAAGATGTTGTATCATCACGAAGCTCATAGTGATGATTGTCGTTTAGAGAAACTCCCCAAGAAGCTAAGATTTTTATTCTACTTAGTTGAGATTCAGTATTTCCTATGTTGCATATTTAATGAAGTTGAACCAACTACAGAACTAAGTTTTGAGTACCATGTTATATTTATTTAGCTATGTTCATTAAGGTGTGAACGTAAAGGTTTCTCTTATGTTGAGTTGCACTTCCGACAAGTTTAAGAATATATGTGTCTATTTCATATGCATGACATATCTTGTTAGTTAAGCTGTCTTCAGGTGCAGTTTTAAAGTAAGTATTATACTTTTATTACGTTTTGGTCATCTTACATACCATACATTCCACCTACTAACGTCCTTGGCGCTACACATATCATGATGCAGCTGCAAGTGTTTGTGATAGTAGCTGATCAGTAAGACAGTCCCCATCATTGGTCGGTGAGACCTCTTAGCATCCAGAGGAGCTCAGGAGTTTCCATTTATTGTATTTAATTTTGTTGAGGTACCTATGAGTCTTCTCCGGTGCCTTATTTTAGAGCCAATACTTTAGAGGCTTCGTAGACTAGCAAGACACTGTTTCAAGTTATTTATTTGAAAGTTCTTAAGTTAAGTTGTATAGTTTGTCACTGTATTCTTTAAGTTCATGAAATTTGAGTCCATTCTAGTTCATTACAACATTATTGTCTTCTGCTGAGTAAGTTATCCAGGCCAACTGGTTCGGTTGGGGTCAGAAATAGCTTTCGAGTGCCGGCCACGTCTAGGGTATAAGATCGGAGCACGACAGTATTGAAATCAGTTCCACAACACAAGATTTCAATGTAATTTTCAATCCAAAAAGATATATATTTTTCAGTCATTCAAGATTTAATTTCTTTTAAATTTGAGAAATTAAGATATCGTTTGTGATTAGGTTATGATGTAAAATGCAAAAGAAGATTTTGAAAGTAAATTGATAGAAGCAAATAGGTAGTTTTATTATTTTAATTTATGTATAACTAATATTCGTTTAACTTATTTCACTTTCTACCCCGTAAAAAGCTATGCATAAATTTCCTCATAAGTCATGTGAGTATTAATTTTGAATAATTACAATTAAACACCATACAAAATTAATATATGAATAATTTTAATACCAACATTTAAAACCTATCAACCAAACATTGTATAAAAATAAAACATGAATGACTTTTATCGTATTAACAAATCAAACATTGTATAAAATTAAGGGAAATTTATGGAAGTACACATATTATGTTTCACTATTTTCAAATATTCCCTACTATTTGTACAAATTTATAAAATTCCTCTTTTTCACCAGTGTATCTGCATAAATGATTTATGAATCATGTATGAGTGTCAGTATATCCGCAAACCATGACTTATAAATCCGCATAATGGCCACTTATGAATCATGTATGAGTGTCGGTGTATCCGCAAATCATGACTTATGAATCATGTATGTACCAGTGTATCCGCAAATCATGACTTATTGAATCATGTATGAGTTCCAGTGTATCCGTAAATCATGACTTATGAATCATGTATGAGTACCAGTGTATCCGCAAATCATGACGTATGAATCATATATGTGCCAGTGTATCCGCAAATCATGACGTGTGAATCATATATGTGCCAGTGTATCGGCAAATCATGACTTATGAATCATGTATGAGTTCTAGTGTATCCGCATAATGACCATTTTAAGGAATTTTAGTAAATATGCAAATGATTGGGATATCCGTAAATTATGACTTATGAATCATGTATGTGCCATTGTATCCGCATAATGACCATTTTAAGAAATTTTAATAAATATGCAAATGATTGGTATGTATTGAAATTTTTTTATTTCACTATGGGATTTATGTAACTTAAACAATTTTTACATGAGTAATCAATGTTATTCATATATTAGCTTTGGACTTATTCCATAACCAAACGCCCCTAAAGTGTTATGTAATGTGGAGAACTCTAGTAACGATCTATTTAGCGTCGAGTGGACCCAACCCAATAATTATTGGAAAAATAACATAATTAGATAAACATATGATATGTATTTATATTATACAACTATAGTTTGAAAAAATTACAATATATAGCTATAGTTAGGATTTTGTTGCTATAGTTAGGGTTTTTTTGCTATTTTCTCTCTCCTCTCTTCCTCTCTCTCGCCTCTCTCCTCTCTTTCTCTCTCTGCAATTTCTTGCAGATATACAATTACAAATGTATATCAGCCGCATATATATAATTATTTTGATAGATATACTTAGTCAATTCGACAAATATACATATACAATTCGCCTCTCTCCACTCTCATCGCCTCTCTCCTCCCTCCTATCAATTTCGCTTGCCAGATATACAAATTCATTTGTATACTAATTACACTTATACAATTATTTGATGAATATACACATACGTGACAAATATACATATACAATTCGCCTCTCTCGGTTTCGCTCACTTCTCTCCTCCTCTCTAGGTCACATAGTTGTGGTCATATTGTGTAATTATGTAAAATATAGCTATTTGACCATATTGACTTTCAAGCCTAGGCTATTTTTGAAAGTTCCTCATAATTATTCCCAACAGATAGAAACAGGGAGATAAGGCAAAATATTTTTCTAAGATATAGTTGGTATCTGAAACCCCAAATTTAATTTATTCTTTAGGAATCAATAAAAGTCTTTTAGTTTGTGCTATTTGTGTTGGAGAATTTTCCAAATGTCATAATGTTAGAGCAAGAAATAGAGTTTAACCAAACTTAGAATATAGTCCTTGATCAAACAAGTTGCTCATAAGACTCTTTATTGTTCTTACACTCGCAAAAAATTAGGAACAACAGATACAAGTACTAATCAGTCACCAATCATGCAGAAAATGTTTGATTAAAATTTTGTAAATCTATCAGTAGTTCTTGTTCTTCTCTTCTACTGTTTGGTTATGATGGTTTCAGCTAGAGGTAACTCTTTCATAGTTTAGTTGCAAAGCTACATATTCCCTTTCCCTTTGTTTGTCGCTCTTTGACTTGGACGAGGCTTAAGAAAGTAAAGAATATTTTTAAATATTATAATCTTACACTCAAGATGCACAGAATGTATGAAAATACTACTCCCTATATCCCCTATTATATGAGCTCTTTCCATTTTACACGGTTATTAAGAAGTTATTAATGCACTAGTAAATTTTATCATTTTACCCTTTATTTATATCATTGTATATTAAATTAAGTTAGAAAAAATCATAAATGTACCAATTAATGATGGGGTAAAATGGAAAAAATTAATTCTATCCTAATTTAGTAAGCACTCATATAATATGGGACAAATATTTTTAGAAAGATGTCCACATAATATGGGACGCAAGTGGTATTCTTTTATCTTACGGTCTAAAACATGTTAGGCTGAAAGTTAAATTAAAAAGTTGTCCAAAAGAACAAAAGAAAAAGAGAGAGATCATTTTATACAAACCAAAAAGTTAAGAGTAAGAGAAATTGAAACAAAGGGAGTATTTATATTATATGAGTTTAAGTTATATATACAAGAGCATGACACTTTTATTTGTTGTTAATTTCAAGATTACAAAATCAAGGTTTTGATTGACCTGATAAGTTACTGAATGAGGTATATTGGTAACTCATTTGTAAGATTGTGCAGACTCTCATGTGACGTATCCTGGTATTGAGTCGGATGACGATGATATGAAGCCAGAGAAGGCATCATTGGTAGCGTCTGAGGTAAAAGGATTAGAGCCCCTGCACAGTGCGACAGAATACAGACTAGTAACAAAATCTCAGAAGCTGGAAATGGCAATAGCAGCAGGTAATTACAATAAGTCTAAGACGTCGTTATGGTCGCAACAACAACAGCCTTTTCAGATGTGTCTGGCTTGTAAGTGTTGTATGTCCGCGATGGAGATAGAGCCCAGCAACTGCACAAGTTTGCCTTGTTGCTTTGTTATCGACTGTCAACTCCCTAATAAGCCTTATGGAGTTTGTGCTTTTGTACCCAAGACATGTAACTACACCTCTTGTGCTACCCCTCTGCTCTAACCCTTAACAGCGAATACGAGCAGAGCAGAGGTTCAAAATTTAAAATTTATGAGTTTCATTCATCTATCACAAGTTAATACTATAATTTCCTAAATTAATAGCTTGTTGTTTAAATTTTAATAATTCAATATCCGAATAATTTCAAAAAAATTTAAATTTAAAATATAAGCTTTATATATCTTAGAAAAATAAGTTCCAATTATAAATTTTGCAAAACAACAAGAAAGCTAACAAACTTACTTAACATCCTTTTAAAAATTTATATGACTGAAGTGCATGTAAAATTGACTAATATCTCAGTTATGTGAGTTTAAATTGTTTGTCAAAAAACTAATTTGTTTGAATTTCAACAGTTCTACACATCATTTAATGCTAAAGCCTATTCCCTCTATTTCATATTTAGTGAATTGTTGGGTCATTTCACACATATTAAAAAAAATATATATGGACAAAATTTAATCATGTTTTTCCATTTTTACCCTTTTCAAACTCCACACACTCATTTAACGTATCATTTATTTCTCATACAAAACTTAACCTTAGAAACTTAATTAATGAAGGGTAAAGCTGGAAAAAATTCCCAACACATTCCTTGAAAAGTGAACGATTCACTTATTTTGAAACATAAAAAATTTCCTAACAATTCACTTAATATGAAACAGAGGAAATATTAATCTACTCCACATAGCTTACATTTAAAAAATTATACAACAAGAATAACATACCTAGTGAAATGTCACAAGTGGAGAATCATTGATTAAGTTTCATTATTTGATGAAAATACCGATGGAAAATGGTTCCAATGAGATAACAAAAAGCCGATGAGTAATGATTTTGATGAAATTTGATAAATTCTTATGGTAAATAGTTCTGGTGACATATGAAAAACTCGAACAGAAATGATTTCGACTAGATATGATTATACCAACGGGAAATGATTTCGATGGATACATATTCCATGGGAGGCCCCTTTTGTATTTTCGAGACTAGTCTCATGTATCTTGGTACTTTTGGTCCACTTTTGGGATTTGTATCTATTGTCCTAGCTACTCTGTACTTGAGACTTCCAAATTCTGGGAGGGATCCTTTTTGGTTAATATATATCCCTATTTTGTTGTTTTCTATTTCTTTACATGTCAATCTTTCTATCTGTTAACTCTTGGTTAGATTCCTCCCTCACACATAGTAGTTTAGGGTTAAGGGCTGAACCTAACATTACTATTCTTCTTATATATGCTTTGTATAGCTTTCTTTATTATAATTGACATATTTCTTACTGTCTTATGTACTTTCTTTTTCATCACTATTTTGATTTGTTGTACTCCCTATAACTTACTTGCGGGATCACACTGGATATATTGTTATTGATGTTGTAAGTTAGAAAAATGATAGTTTAAAGTTGAAGTTATGTTTTAATATGCATTCAACTTGATTTATCTATTTTGAAGTCATGTCTAATAAAGTCAAACATCTCTATAACTGTGACACTCCATAACTTTATTCTTACATGTGAGAAGTGGATTAGGGTCATAAAAGACCTCTAGTACCTTGCCGATTGAGTTTAAAACCTTTCTATAAATTGAGTTTCTTGCATCAGATTATACAAAGTCCAACTTTAAATAACCATAACTCTTAGCAAACAAATAACTAGGTGGCCCATGACCTATCAAATGAAAGCTCTTTGAATTACTTTTCCAGCGCAACTGATTTCACCTTATTTGGAATTCAAAGTCAACGATTACGGCCGTTTTATTAGAGATTGCCAGAGCAAATTTGAACTACGAACCTATTTAGTAGTCGTGGTTTGAGTTAAGGGTACTGTCAACTCGTGAAAAAACTTCAGAAAATCTATTTTTAATCCCCAAACTTGAGGAACCCATCTATGGTTCGTAAAGATGCATCTATGATCTGTAGATTAGGCTCGTGGAATCGATCTAGAGACCCCAAAATTTGCCCAAAAGTTTATGGATCGGTTCCTATGGGCTGTGGAAACTTTTATAGGCCGTAGGTGGGCCCGTTGATGACTTTGATAGGTTCTTAAGAAAGGTTATTTTTGGTCTTTTCCCACCTTTTCAAAGCCTAAACTTGACGTATTTACACCTAAATAAATCCATAAACATATCAGTTTAATGTTTTTATGTTAAACCACTCTCTCCACCTTAGAGCAAGGTTTCAAGGGAGAAAAAGGCTAGGGTTGAAAATAATCTTATGAGTTTTTCCAAGTTGTTTCAAGATTCAAAATTTTCAGGTATGTAGGGCTAACCAAAACATGGATTATGTTATTCCACATGCCCTATAACCCAAATTGATGGAGTTGTGAATGAATTGAGTCTCCCATGAATTTTTCTTGAAGGTTTCTCTAAAATCCCAATGTATTCCTTTATGATCTCGCATGAATTATTGCTTTATGAATTAAATTCTTGAATTAGGTGATTTTGCTTTTTTACATGAACCCTAGCATGAATTCTTGTTATTTTTACATATTTCACTTAAATAGGTATGCATGAGTGTAATTTGAGTCTAAAGATTCTATGGAATCCCTAAATGCTTTAACTCTACTTTTATTTTCTTGAATGCTATAAGTTAAAATGATGCGTGATAGAGTCTTTATGAGTCAAGAGTTGAACCTTAAAAGAATGTAACCAAAAAGTTGACAGTTGATGCGATGAATTTAGTTGACAAATGTCCAATGAGACTAGATGAATGAATTAACCATATGGTTGATATCTTATGAGCATTTGAGTCTTGGGAGGAGTATTGAGCATCGAATTGAGTAAGAGTAAGTCCAACTCGAACTCAATAACTATGTAGTCGACGTATGAGAGGATTGGACCGTAAAATCGGATGTTTTCTATTGCCCCAAAAAGAGGACTTGATGTTACTGATTTTGGATCTACTGATGGGATATCCCTTATCTGAGAAGGTATGAGATAGATGTGGCAACGACATCGCTTTGTTGTATCATCATCGGCTCATAGGTGATGGTTGTCGGTTAGAGAAATCGCCATATAGGTATATGAGTGGTCACTGTCTAATCTGTATTCTTACTTTAGACTCTTGACATTCTGATTGAGTTTCCTACTTCTTGAGTTGAGTGATTTGAGTTGATGTTATTCTTCCTTTACATGTTTCTTTCTATCATTTTACTTACTCGTACATTCCACATACTGACGTCCATTTCGGTCTGCATCTTTTCATGATGCAGATATGACAGGTACTAGCAGTCATCAACAGGCGCTTCGTTGACTACCCATTACTTTCAACTGATTGATGAGTCCTTCCCTGCTATCGGAGAATATCGTGTTTTCTCTTCTAGCTTTGAGTTTAACTTTTTTATTTTATTTTGAAGTTGCCATGGACATATCATAGGTACCATTTGGTTAGATATTTTAGATGCCCCATTGTTGGGGAAGCAACAACAAAACACAACGGAAGCGCAATACAATCTTTCCCCCCAAATAAACAAAATGAATGACAAAGGCACAATGAACTCCAAAAAATTTCCAGCAGGAAACAGATTAGTGAAAAATAGTGCAAATAAAGTAGAGAACACGCAATTTATATGGAAACCCCAAATCGGAGAGAAAACCACAAGACCGTTCAATAACGATCCAAAAACTTTCACTAATCACCAAAAACCAGTGGGTACAACAAGTTCTCCTCTCTAATAAACACTAGAGGAAAATACAGTCATCAAGAAACAATCTTGGCAAGACAACAACCAACAACTTCACCAAAATAGAGTAAAAGTTCAAAAATTGCAGGTCTGAAAAATGCAGTCAGAAAATGACCTTCTGGGCATCAAAAGGATAATTGTTTCTTGGGGTTGAAGAGGAGAGTGTCAGGTACAATAAACTAAAATTTGAGGACGAACGGACTCCGTTTGGCCTCCGATCCGGAAGGAAAACCAGCTGCCTATACAGTGGACGAAAAATGGTTTTCTCTGCTGCTTTTCTATTTTCTGCTTTCTGATTTTGCTGCTTAATGTAATGTTTCTGACTATTGCCTCTTTATTATTTTGTTAGCCACACAAGAATAAAAATGGGCCAAGACAAAATGAAATACACATTTGAGCTTAAAGTAGTCCAATTAAAGAGCCCAAATTAATTGGGCAATCCCTCCATGTAGAAGGGATATTTCCTAACAAATCTCCCCCTCACTCCTACATGAAGTAAGCAATCAAACCGACCTTCTCCCGACAAAACACGAGCTTCTCCTTTGGAAAAGTCTTGGTAAACATATCTGAACAATTATGACTTGTGTGAATCTTCACAAGTTCAAATGACTTGTCCTCCATAGCTTCTCGAATCCAATGATATCTTTTCTTAATGTGTTTGGTTCGAGAATGAAAAGCGGCATTCTTGGCAAGGTGGATGGCACTCTGAGAATCATAGTGAAGAAGATAATTTTCTTGTTTCAAACAGAGCTCCTCAAGAAAATTCCCCACCCATAATAACTCCTTGCCTGCCTCATCAGCTGCTATATATTCTGCCTTAGTAGTGAACAAAGCAACACACTTCTGCAATCTTGATTGCCATGAAACTGCAACTCTAGCAAATGTCATCAGGTATCCCGAGGTAGACTTTGCAGTATCAACATCTCCAGACATATCTGTATCTGTGTACCCAGACAACTCAAGTTGTCCAATACCAAACCATAGACAAACTTTGGAGGTACCTCTAAGATATCTGAGAATCCACTTTACCACTGCCCAGTGTTCTTCACCCGGATTCAACATGTAACGGCTAACAACCCCAACTGAATGTGCAATGTCTGGCCTCGTACATACCATGGAATACATCAAACTGCCC
>JAPFFP010046239.1:0-11113 GCA_026153255.1 Solanum medicagineum
ATATATATATATATATATATATATATATCATGCCCCAAGAGGGTACCCTAGACGTTGCTGACACTCAGAGACTATTATTAGTCTCCACTCAAACCACTCAGTATCATGACAGTCATTCAATCATTCAACTCAGCGGAAGACAATTAAAGGAATGGAAACATAAAGATGGGCCACTCAACCTACTTCTAAGTCAATAAGTAAGGGCCATAGGCCAACAAGGTCGGTCTCAACATCAATTACATAATGGTAGATTTAAAGAAACTCAATTCAAGGAAAGAAAGATCTCATCATCAAGTCATTATCTTCTAGTCTATGAAGCCTCTACATCTATAGTCTAGAAAGGTACCATCATAGGCCATAGCTACCCCAACTCAAAATAAGCTAAATTAATAAATAAGAAATGTGAAGTGGTATCCTCTAAATGCAGGGGAGGACTCACCAATCAGTTGTAGGGAGAATAGACCTTTAACAGAGCCCCTATTGAGGATTTTGAGTGCCTGTCTTTGCATCGTGAAAAGATGCACGTCCAAATGGACGCTAGTTGTGGAATGTATGAGCATGTAAAATGGCTAAATGAAAAATATACAGGCAGAATAATTTGGAATAATATCTACTCATAAGATAGTACTCATTTAAAGTGTCAAGTGTCTATCTAAAGAATGAAAAAAAGAGTAGACAAATGACTTATCAATATCAATCCAAACTCATCCAATCACCTTAACTATGAGTACTATCAGTGTGGGACCTATTTGAGAGTTTCCCTAACTGACAACCATCACCTATGAGTCAGTCATGATACAACAACATGATGTCGTTGCCACATCCATCCAGTACCTTGCCGGGGTAAAGGACATCACATCAGTGGATCCACAATAAAGAACATCAAGTCATCTTTTGAGACTATGGAAGAATCCAGTTTTACTATTCAATCCTCTCCTATGTTGGCCACGTAGTTATTGACTTTGAGTTGTTATCTACGTTACTCAATTTGCTGCTCAATACTCCTCCCAGGAGTCAACATGCTCATACGACATCCATCATCTGAATTACTCATCTAACTAGTCTCATTGGAGATTGTTAACTCATTCATGACATCAACCATCAACTCTTGAGTTATGATCATTATTTTAGGATTAATATCATTCTCGTTAAGACTCCAGGGACATCAATTTCATCAACATCGTCATCAACACTTTCATATCAGGACCACAGTCACACTCACAAGCACATTCATAATATCAAGGCTCTAGACTCATCTCTTGAGTTCATTCTTTAAATGTTTTATGAAAATAATGTAGGGTTTTTCTAAAATGACTCATATAAATGCTATTCTAATCCCATGCTATTCTAATCTCATTCATAACATATGCTTTCATGAGCTTTAGGTTTTATGAAATTATCGGAGGATTAAACTCACATATTGGTTATGACAAGAATGTGATCATATAAATGTCTATTGTTGTTGGCTCTTTGAGCATATTGGGCGCTTGCACCATATTGTTTAAAGAATGAGTTATTCTTTACGTGAGAAACATGATATTGAACTATGATTTGGCTTTTTAGCCAATGAATGAATGTTTATGAGGAATGTTTGTCTTTTTAGCCTAATTATGCATTGAAATGATTTGAAATGACTATTGTCTCTTTTGAAAGCATGTATATTTATAAGTATTTTCGTGGGATGTTTTGACTTAACATTGATGGATTGGGAGCATCAGGGCTATCCCCAAGGGTCGTCTCCCTTTTCTTGAACTATGTGCAAGCATAGGAATGGTATCCATCATTGAAATGACCAGGTCATAAGGGATGGTTATTCATTTATAGATATGATATGATATTGAAAATCCTGCTGAAATGATTGGGCCATAAGGGAGGTGTCCATCCACCGAATTGACTGGGTCGTAAGGTGTCATGTAGATTACCCTTGGCAAGAAATCTTCTCCTATTGATGGGGTCTTCATCGGACTAATTCATGTATAAGCTCGCATGAATTTGATTTTTCCGTTATAGTCCATCCCCACTATATATGAAAATTTGTGCAATTCTTGCATCATTAGTTTCATGGCATATTATATACTATGTCTTTTGCTATATATCTCCTTCTATATTATGCGCCCTTGTCATCTAACGTTGAATGTAGATCTAGTAAGTCATATGCATTGCATGCCCGCATACTTAGTACTTATTCAAATGTACTAGCACATACTTTTTGCCTATATAATCTAACCATGAAGGGGCCGGAGACCACCTTTATCCACCATTTGAAGGCTAGATCGGATTTGAGACATTTTTTTTTGGTGAGCCCTAGCTTCCAAGGACAAGTGACCATTCCTTTATCTATGAAGTCTTGTTTTTCTATTTACTTTGAGGGTGAGCTTGAGACATGTCTTGGCCCCATCCTATTTTATGACTAGAGTCATTGTTTGACATCTTGTAGGCTCGTATAGGATCTATATGTTATGTGTTGTATTTGGAGCTTATGATTATGGTTATCTATTGGATATGACTATTATGGATTGATTATGAGAATTATGATAAGTATGTATGTTTTGATGTGGAAATGTGGAAGATCCCAAGTTCCGTACTGCCCCCACAGTGTGAGTCATACTTGCGTTCCCTTTAGCTCTGATGTGCTTGTGCTTTGTGAATCCATGTTTATCTCTCATCCCTATGACATCCCCATAGCGTGAGTCCTACTTTTGTCCCTTAGAACTATCTATTTACTATTTGTATAAGCTTCCAAACTGATGATGTGAAAATGGATACTTTGAGGCTTTTGGGGGGACTCTCGGATTCCCATTTGCCATGTCACTCCTAGCTCTAGGTCCAGGCGGTGACAAATTAGTTTTTAAATTTTTGTGTTTACTTTATCATTTAGACTTTAAAAAAGGTCATAGTATAAGAATCAAACAAAAAATTATAAGTTTAATAGGTGAATTAATTTGAATAATCATTATTTAAGAACTTTCTCATATGTGCAGTACTGTTGTTTTCCCTCACCTTGGTCTTTATGTCACGGCATAGGAGGGTACCCAAGACGTAGCCGGCACCTAGAGACTATTGCTAGACCACAAGTGAACTACTTGGCCTCATCACAATCATTCAATTATTAAACCATGATAATCAGTGGAAGACATAAAAAAGTGAATGAGCACATCTATCCAATCTCGAGATAATACATAATAAATGAAAGGCTAGTAGAAAGAACTAGCTCAACAAGTATTAACCATCAACATTCGACTCTAGTCTATGAAGCCTCTATCACTATCAAGTGGTGCGAATGACAGACCCATGGCTACCTCAAATCCAAATAAAGCTAATCCAATCTAACTCTAAATCAAGATGAAATAAATAATGAATCCTCTTAAGTAGGGGAGACTCACCAAATTAGCTGAACATCTCAAATCATCAACGATGTGCCTGTTGACGATCTCTAATCCTTATATCTGCATCATGAAATAATGTAGTGCCAAGAGGTATCAGTATGTGGAATGTATGGTATGTAAAATAGCTAAATAAAACCAAAATAGGTGGAATAATATGAAACAACAATCAACTCAATATAGAAATTAATCAATATGTCAAATGTCTATCCAAACAAGAAGAAAGAGTAGACAATGACCCATCAAACAATCAAACCTCATCAATCAAAATAGACATATCACAAAGGAACTCCATTCAACTCATCTCATCACATCTCATCTCATCGCGACTCAGAGTACTCAAGGTGGGAACTTTCTGGGAATTTCTCTTATCTGACAACAATCAGTTATGAGCCAGTGATTGTACAACAATCATGCTGATATTGCCACAACCGTTCTACACTTGCCATGTAGGAAAGAATTGAAACCACAATGGATAAGTCCAAATGGAGACAACAATCTATAAGTCCTCTTTTGTTACAGGGACTTCTAATTAGAGGGAACCTCAATATAATATGATGTGATGGTCCTAATCCTTATCTACACTTAGCTACGTAGTTTGATGAGTGAAAGTTTGATTAACTCTTACTCTTTTTGTGCTTGATACTCCTCCTATGACTCATTGCTCATAAGACAATTTATCCAATCCGTTCAATCAAATCATCTCAAATCAGCCTCGTAGAGGCACTCATCATTCAATCAGTCTCATAGAAGAGTCTAATCAGACCATCAAATCAACTCTCAATCATTAGCTCAAGGATTTAAACAATCATTAGGAAACAATTGAATAGACAAATCATTAGAGTTCATTTATGGAGATTTATGGGACTATCAAGTTTTATCAATTCGTCATCATTGTCACCTCACAATCACAATCACAATCGACATTCTCAATCAAGGCTCTAGACTCAATCCCTATCTTCAGTCATGCATGCTTTTTAATAAATTAACATATAGGTTTTGTGAAATATCTCATGAGAAATATTCAATTCATGAAAACAAGTTTATTTTGATAATTTTATCGAGTATTACATCATCTCCCCCTTAGAATTATTGATCCTCGAATGATGAGTAATGATGGATACCAGGGCACAAATACAATTAATACTCTCTCAATAATCAATCAATCAAAGTCTTGACTCCTAATCAATCTTAGACAATGTCTGCTTAGACTCAGGAATAGGTACATCAACTCAGGAATAAACAAATCAATTTATGCCAAGGGTAGGGACATTACCTTCAACATTCTCATGATCAGGCATGAATGGATGTAGATATTTATCTCTTATCTGTTCCTCTACTCACACGTGGCTTTCTCAATGAATTTATTTCTCCATAGGAATTTGACTGAGGCAATCTCTTTGGTCCTTAACTTGCGAACATGACGATCTAGGATTTGGACTGGAATCTCTTCATAGGACAAGCTATCCTTCACTCCAATACTATCAACAGAGATCACCAATGTAGGATCTCCCAAACATTTCTTCAACATCAAAACATGGAACACTGGATGAATACCTAGCTCAGAAGGCGACTCCAACTCATAAGGACATATATATGTTGAAATATATGTGCATGCCAATATTTTCAACAATTTTATTATAATTCCCTTACCTATTCTTATCACCATTCTAATTTAAGTTTGTCTTTATTTCTTATTGCTTGTTTTAGTAATGACGTGGTTACTTATTATTTAACATATTCAGGGGTTGCAACTTGTTATCTTTTCAAATGTCGACTGCAAGAGTATACCTAGAATGTCAGACTTCCTACCCATGATTATGAGAGAATCAAGGAAAGCCCTTCTTCTAAGTCTACATTTACGTCAAAAGTGATTGTAGGTAATGTTAGATATGATTCTCTACCTAGATATTACAATCACAAGGAGGTAGAGCGATCAACTGCTGAAGTTACACTCATGAGTCTTGGAAACACTGAGTCAATGCAAAACCTTTCTCAGTCTATGATAATTTGCTTTATGCTTCTCATTTGAGACAAATTAATTGTACCCCTTCACTCATATTCACTAAGAGCTTAACTGTTCCTGTATTCTAACCAGAAGCCACTATTTTCATATCTAGCTTGTGTAAATACATTCTTACTTTACAAGAAAAAATTGGCTATTGTAATGTCTTACGCTACCGTTTCCTCAAAAATTTGCATCTTCTGGTTAACTTATCCTATTTGAATTTCAATCTGCGGTGACGGAGGGATAACTTCACTATGATGTCTAGCATCTTTTTACCAATAAATTACCTATGTGAGTTCTTAATGTATACACTACATTTTTAAAACTCTATTCATGAAATAGGCATGTCATTATTATTGTAACAAAATTTCTTTTTTTAAAGCCAGACACTTTAAATTTGATCTAAGTGATTTGACTATGAAAACAATCAACTTCAAATTTCTATATTATGTATTTACTAAAAATGGTACTTTGAGAAATAGAAAATTATGTTTTTGCTACATTAATATACTACTTACAATAAAAAAATAACAAATTTTGGTAACTCTATGAGTAGAATTTGAGAAGAATGGAATGTTATGATTTTACCCTTCTATTTCTCTTTGGGGAGCAACACCAGGCAACTCTTTTGAAAAGACATTGAGAAACTTATTTACTATGGGAACCAACTCAGGAGAGGGAACTTTAGAAGTGACATCTGTAAATTCTCACTAGGTGATATATGCTCCCCTTAGAGATTATTTTCCGGGCTTTTAGATATGAAACAAACTAACCTCTATATGAGGAACTACTACCCTCCCACTCGAGAATAAACTCATTTGGGAATTAGAATTTGACCCTACGAGTTTGAAAATCTATAAAGCATAGGAAGCATATAACCAATCTATCCCATGTATGACATCTAAATCAACCATAGAAAGTTCTACCAAGTCTCAAGATATAACCTTATGCAAAGTGGGCATGGGGTAATTTCCATAGACCCTTTGTGCAGCTATAGACTCTCCTATAGGAGTAGAAACTTCGAAAGGCTTAATTAGGACTTCAGAACATGTATGAAATCTAATGGAAAGAAAGGGAGTTACAAAAGACAAATTTTCTCTCGAATCTAGCAATGCATATGCATCAAAATCATTAACTTTTAACATGCCGGGTAGAGCCTTTTCTACTTCTTGGCGGCCATGAAGAGCATAGAACCTATTGGTCCTTGGGGAACCTTGAGCTTGTCCACCTTGGACTTGGGGCCTAGTTCGACCAATCCTACAATCATTCACAAGGTTTCCAGGTTTGCCACACTTTAAGTACGCATTGGAGCCGACTAAGCACTCACTTTTGTAGGGCCTTACACATTTAGGGAAATTGGGAGTTTGTGGATGTAAGGATCCGAATGTTGTAGGGCCTCATTAAAGCTTAGATATTAAGTTTCAAAATGTTTTAGACCAAGGTGATGCTCGATGGAAGTCCTCATGGTCGTGTGAAGCTATACAGACCGTGTGGAGCCTCCTTAAAGTGGCCCTTGGACTTATGTGGGGTGTGAGGGCCTTGTGCAGAGTATAAGACCAAGGCATACCATACTTGGTCCCTACACAGGCCGTTTGAGACATATGGACTATGTGGTGGACTGTATGGTAGCCTTGGGCTTGAGATTCCACAGTTTTAAGCCCAAGTAAAATGATACGGCATGTATACGGTCCGTATAAGGTGGTACAGTCTGTATGGCCTCCCGTATGGGTTCTAGAGTGCAAATTTTCTATGTATTGTATCACTGTCTCAGAACTTTATGGTGAAGAATTTTCCAAGTGAAGTGGTATGGAGGAGTAAACGGTCAATATAGCTTGGTACGGACCATTAGACCAACCTTTTGGGTGCTTTCGTCGAATTTTCGTATGTATGAAATCTTCAAGCTCATGCTATGTTCACTTTCAAGATCTCAATTCAAGCTTATTTATATAATTTAGGGTCATCATAGGCCTCTTTCGCCAAGTCAAGTTCAAAGGAATTACATTCCATAAACTTTTCACTAGAACAGATAGAAGGGTCAACATTAAATGGTCATATCTCTTAGCACAAAAAGAATTGGGTTACCCATGACCTATCAAATTGAAGCCCTTTGAATCAGCTTTCCAAATCGTCAAGTTTTACCTCATTCTGAGTTCAAATCTAGAAGTTATGCCTGTTTTCAAAAAGCCCGTATGTGCAGTACTTTCTGAGATTTGGCTAAGTGAGGTCTCACGGGAGGGTTGTACAGACCGTGACAACTTGTACGGGCCGTAAGACGTCCTCACTGGACCCTTTGTAAGAAACATTATTTTGCTTTATTAATGGTTATTTTGTAATTATGGCTTCTCCTAAGTGTCTTTTATGACTTCTTATGCTATCTTAAGACCTCCAAATGAACTAACTCAATTCCTCTCATTCAAGTTCATCCTTACACTTACAAATTCTCTCAAGAAACTCTTAAAAACTCTCTGAAAGGTTCTTGTGAAAACAACGCCTTGGGAATCAAGGAAAAAGGTCTCTTGTTCATCAAATTTCTTCCTATTTCTTCTTGGTTAGCTAAGGTATGTGGGATTAATTCTTGGTCCCTTTCAACCAAGAAGACCCAAAACCCCTTTTCACTTTTAATTTCATGAAATTTCGCTTACTTTAAATATGAGTTTTCAATATTATGTTTTATCAAATTCAATTGATGTATGGGATATATTTTGTTGTTATTTTAAAGTGATTTAACCCCTAATATGATGAATTGCATTGAAGTTATGAAGTAATGAATGTGCATATCCCCTTTAAAGCTTGATTTGAGCATGGGTGATCTATATTATGATTTAAATGTGAATTCTACTTATATCTTTACTTGAATTTCACAATGTATTGTTGATTTAAGCTTGAATCTCGATTGCCCATGCTATTCTAATCACATTCATAACATATGCTTTCATGAGCATTAGGTTTTATGAAATTATCAGTGGATTAAGCTCAGATATTGGTTATGACAAGAATGTGATCATATAAATAACTATTGTTGTTGGCTCTTTGAGCATATTGAGGGCTTGCACCATATTGTTTAAAGAATGAGTTATTCTATGCATGAGAAACATGATATTGAACTATGATTTGGCTTTTGAGCCCATGAATGAATGTTTATGAGGAATGTTTGGCGTTAAAGCCTAACTATGCATTGAAATAATTTGAAATGACTATTTTCTGAAAGCATGTATATTTATAAGTATTCTCGTGGGATGTTTTGAATTAGCATCAATGGATTGGGAGCGTCAGGGCTATCGTTAAGGGTCTTCTCCGTTTCCTTGAACTATGTGTCAGCATAGGAATGGTATCCATCACTGAAATGACCAGGTCTTAAGGGATTGTTATTCATTTATAGATATGACATGATATTGAAAATTCTTCTGAAATGATTGGGTCATAAGAGAGGTGTCCACCCACCGAAATGACTGGGTCATAAGGTGTGATGTAGATAACCCTTGGCAAGTAATCTTCTCCTACCGATGAAGTCTTTATCAGATTAATTCATGTATTAGCTCGCATGAGTTTGATTTGTCTGTTATAGTTCATTCCCATTATATATGAGCATTTGTACATTTCTTGAATCATTGGTTTCATGGCTTATTATATACTATATCTCTTACTGTGTATCTCCTTCTATATTATGCGCCCTTGTCATCTAACGTTGAATGTAGATTTAGTAAGTCATATGCATTGCATGCCTTGGTACACATTCAAACTTACTAACGCATACCTTTTGCCTACATAATCTAACCATGTAGGGACCGGAGACCACCTTCATCCACCATTTGACGGCTAAATCGGATTTGAGACATTTTTTGTGATGAGCCCTAGCTTCCAAGGACAAGCGACCATTCCTTTACCTATGAAGTTTTGTTTTTCTACTTACTTTGAGGGTGAGTCTGAGACATTGTCTTGGCCCCCATCCTATTTTATCACTAGAGTCATTGTTTGACATCTTGTAGGCTCGTATCAGATCTATATGTTGTGTGTTATATTTGGAGCTTATGATTATGGTTATCTATTCTATATAAGTATTATGGATTGATTATGAGAATTATGATGAGTATGTACGTTTTGATGTGGAAATGTGGAAGATCCCTTGTTCCGTACTGTCCCAATAGAGTGAGTCATATTTACGCTCCCTTTAGTTCTTATGTGCTTGTGCTTGTGCTTTTTGAATCTATGTTAAACCCTCATCCCTATGACATCCAATAGTTTGAGTCCTATTTTTTTGTCCCTTAGAACTATGTATTTACTATTTGTATACGCTTCCAAACTGATCATGTGAAAATGGATACTTTGAGGATTTTTTGGAGACTCTCAGATTCCCATTTGCCATGTCTCTCCTAGCTCTAAATCCGGGCTGTGACATATTAGTTTCAAATTATTGTGTTTACTTTACCATTTAGACTTTAACAACTGTCATAGTAAAAGAATCAAACATAAAATTATAAGTTTAATAGGTCAATTAATTTGAATAATCATTGTTTAAGAAGTTTCTCATAGGTGCAGTACTGTTGTTTTCCCTCGCCTTGGTCCTTATGTCACGCTACAGGAGGGTACCCAAAACATAGCCAACACCTAGAGACTATTGCTAGACCCTAAATAAACCACTTGGCCTCATCATAATCATTCAATTATTAAACCGTGCTAATTAGTGGAAGACATACAAAACTAAATGAGCACATCTATCCAATCTCGAGGTAATACATAATAATTAAAACATCTTGGGCAACCTATTTATGACCAGTCAATCTTCTAAGGAGGTTTGCGCGTAGAAAGAACTAGCTCAACAAGACTTAATAATCAACATTCGACTCTAGTCTATGAAGCCTCTATCACTATCAAGTGGTGCCAATGAAGACCCATGGCTACCTCAAATCCAAATAATGCTAATCAAATCTAACTCGAAATCAAGATGAAATAAATAATAAATCCTCCGAAGTAGGGGAGACTCACCAATCAGCAGAACATCTCAAATCATCAATGATGTGCTTGTTGACGATCTCTAATCCCTATATCTACATCATGAAACGATGTAGCACCGAGTGGCATCAGTACATGAAATGTACGGTATGTGAAATTGCTGAATGAAATGAAAATAGGTAGAATAATATGAAAAAACAATTAACTCAATATAGAAATCAATTAATATGTCAAATGGCTATCTAAACAAGAATAAAGAGTGGACAATGACCCATCAACAAATCAATCCTCATCAATCAAATCAGACTCATCTCAAAGGAACTCCACTCAATTTATCTTATCACATCTCATCTCATCACGACTCAGAGTACTTAAGTTAGGAACTTTTTGGGAATTTCTCTTATACGAAAACAATTACTTACGAGCCAACGATTGTACAACAATCATGCAGATATTGCCACAATTGTTCTGCACTTGCCAAGTAGGGAATGAATTCAAACCGTAATGGACAAGTCCAAATGGAGACAACAATCTATAAGTCCTCTATTATTTCAGGGACTTCTAATCAGAGGGAACCTCAGCATAATGTGATGTGATGGTTCTAATCCTCACCTACACTTGGCTACGTAGTTTGATGAGTGAAAGTTGAATTAACTCTTACTCTTTTAGTGCTCAATACTCCTTCCATGACTCAATGCTCATAAGACAATTTATCCAATCCGTTCAATCAAATCATCTCAAATCAGCCTCGTAGAGGCACTCATCATTCAAT
>JAPFFP010046240.1:0-11113 GCA_026153255.1 Solanum medicagineum
TATTAGGCGGCAGGACCGCAGCGGAGACCTTGTCGGCCCGCATTTATGTATGTGTATGAGATTATGTATTTGTATACTTGCCTGGGCTGCTGCTGAATTTTATTGCAGGTGCGGTTAGTCAGTAAAACAGAGGAAACTCTGTCGAAATTTCGGTAGGTTTCCAGGTTATGTAAATGAGGGGATTCGTTCTAGTATATGTCTAGGTGCCCCTATCGGGCACCGGTCACGACCCTAGGGTGGGGTGTGACAGAGCCGACTCTCTGCTAGTACGGTGGTGGGGCAAACCTCAGCGAGGGCGCTGAGTCCCTACGGGGGTGAGTGCAGGGACGGCGATACGTAACGCCTGTAGCTCACTTAGGCAAATCCCACATCAGAAAAAGAGGGGGAGTTTCTGGGCTATATGTTGAGTTTGGAACCTTACATGTGCATATGCGTTTTCCCGGGCTTGCCTGGGAGGAACAAAACCGTGCGGCCCTGTGGGGCCAGAGCGGACAATATATGCATGTGTGGGGCAGGATCTTACATATGTATTTTGAAAATTTTTATCTTTTGAGGGTGAGCCCGGGAGATGTCTTGGCCCTCGTTCCTACCGTACTAGAGGTATTGTTGGATATGGATATTTATGTATTGAGCTTGAATCCTACTATCTTTATGTAATTATGAAAGACTTTCCTTAGTCCCATTTCTCCTTCTATGCTTGTTATATGTTGATGATGAGATAGAAGACCAAAGTCCCTAAAACATCCTCATTGCGTGAGTCATACTTACCGCCCCTTAGACGTTGTTTGTTATGTGATTCATGCAAATCTTCTTCCCTATAACATCCCCATAGCATGACTCCAAAGTTTTGCTTCCCTTAGAATTATTTGTTACTTGCTTGTTGTTTAATTAAGGATGTGCAAACGATATGGTAACGTGTAATACCCCATAAAATTACTGAAATGCCCCTAAAATGTAATCAGAGCATAATGCATCTTCCAAAGCTCTGATGGGAAATTCGAGATCGAATTAGCGATCAGCGCGGAAAATGGAGTGAAAAAATAGTCATGACCCGATTTTAGAGCAACCGGGTCAAAAAAATCTTTTTTAGAAGTTTGACCAAAAACAGTGAGGGTGCGCGACAGGGGGCGACGCGGACCCATCGCGAATATACTCTTATGTTTTTTCTTCAATTTTGACGGAGGTCAAAATTCTCGAAAATACATTGGTGTGCGATGGGTCCGCATCGCGGACTAGTGTAATTTTGGTGACGAGTTTTTTTTTTAAAATTTGAGAAGGGTATTTTAGGTATTCCTAACCTATTCTAATACTCCAAAACGTATTTTTAAGCCTAATTTCGTACAAAAGGGTTTCATAAATCCATTACCTTCAAGTTTAAAGCGTAAGTTCCCGAGAGAGATAGCAAGGGAGAGCCCAAGGATTTTCAAGTTCGAGTTTAATTCTTGTTGATGTATAGGAAAATCCTCGTCCTAGCTATGTAAAGGCTACCCAGAACATGCGATTGTTCTCCCATATGCCCCTTGGTTGGTTTAGGGTGAATAGTTGATAGTTAATGGGTCTTGTGTTACAATGTTTGAATGTTATATTGAAAATCTTACATAAATTCTATGTATTTTTCTCAAATTGATGATCATCATATTATGAATTTATTGTTTACATGTATTATTGTATGAGAATGTATCTACCCTTTCTGAATTCCCTGTTAAAGACTTCAAACATGAACCTAAGGGTAATGTTTAGAGCCTTAATATTTTTGAGTGTGTTGATTTTTGTGGTCAGTGTCCTTAGATGAGTGTATTGATGGCTGAAGTTGATGAAATTATTATCCTTAGAGATCAAATGAGATTGAGATAGAGTTGAAAAGGATGATTCTAGTCCTTGAGTTGATGGAAGATTAGATGAGATGAGGTCCTTGACTGAGGAAGGTTGGTTGTATTACCATCCTGATATTGATAGACTTATGAGCATATCAAGTCCTATGAGGAGTATTAGCACCAAAATGGGTAAGAGTGAGTCCCACTCACGCTCATTAACTACGTGGCTAGCGTAGGAGAGGATTAGTCCATGAAAGCAGATGTTACCTTTGTCCTGTAGAGAACTTGATAGACTTCTTTTGGGATCCCCGACAAACTCATCCTTTACCCCGACAAGGTGCTAGGCGAATGTGGCAACAACATCTCTTTGTTGTATCATCACTGGCTCATAGGTGGTGGTTTTGGGTTGTAGAAACTCCCAAATAAGTTTCATGTTTATAGTACTCTGAGGTTGATGTGATAGTATGATGTCTTGATAGATGGTGATGTGATAGGGTCCTGTTCTTTACTCCGAGTTGAGATTGGATGAGTGATGAGCTGATGTCATTTTATACTATCTTGCCGATATTGTTTACTTTAGCCTGTTTTACATATAATACATTCCACGTACTAACGCCTTTTTGGTGCTGCATCATTTTATGATGCAAATTTTGTAGACAGAGGACTTCAACATGCGAATCGTTGAGGTTCAGAGTTCTTGATTTCAGTCTTAGTGAGTCCTCCCCTGCCTTCGGAGGACATCTTTAATTGCTTTCATTTCTTTGAGTTTTTATATTGGACTATAGTAGCCATGACTTGTTATGTTACCTTTTTAGATAATAGCTATAGAGGCTTCATAGACATAGACGTATAATGGCTGATGTTGGGGTTCTTTTCCCCTTTTTATTCCTTTATACTAAGGTTGTTTCCATTGTTCTTAGCATATATTAATATAGTGATTGTGATAGTCTTGTAGCCCACCGATAGTCAGATTTCTCTTTGTTATCTTCTCTAAATTGTTGATGGAGCTAGTGTGATGGGACTAGGTGGTTCACTTGGGGACTACCGATAGTCTCCGAGTGCCAATTACATCCAGGGTACCTTCCCAGGGCGTGACAAACTTGGTATCAGCATACAAAGTTCAAGTACCGTAGGAAGTCTATGAAGTCATCTCTAGTAGAGTCATATTTATGGGTGTGTTGTGCACCACACTTCATAATCAAGAGGCTATAGAACATTAGGAAGTGTTACCCTTCTTCTATGATCTGAATTCGTGTGATAGAGCTTAACTTGATGGAAATCACATTTTAACTCGTGCGTTTCACATTATAGAAAATGCCACCAAAGATAACAGATGCCTAGAGAGATGCCTCAGCCTCAGCTACTGAAAACACCAAACCAGAGGTCCCGGTTAAGACAGAGACAAGGCGACGGGGACGGCCTGCTAGGACTGCTGAAACCCCTGATGTGCTGTCAAAATACAACATATTTGATGCCCAAAACAAGGGATTTTGTGAGTTTTAATCCAACTTTTTATGGTTTTTATGTGCTTTTGTGTTGATCCTGTAGAAAAGTTAGGTTGACATAATTTTGAAGAAAGGTTGCAGATTTTACTGAATTATAGGACATATGAGCTCACATACGAGTCGTAGCCCAAGCTACGAGTCGTAAGGTGTGTCATAGCAAGAAACAGTGACCAAGAAACTCAAAAATCAACTAAGTGGAGGTCAACACTGCGAGCCCATCCAACGAGTCGTAAGTTGCACTACGACTCGTATAGGTGTACTCGTAGCAAGAATCAGAGAGCTAAAATGTTGGACGAAAAACTGAAGGCCTAGACTACGAGAAGAGCATACGAGTCATAGCCCGAGCAACAACTCGTAACAGTGGGTCGTAACAGTCAAGTCCCAAATGCCAAATGCTAACTACGAGACCCCGATTACGACTCGTAGGTTACCCTACGAGTCGTACCTGTTTGACGTACCTGCTGCCAGCTGTCTTTTCTATGTAATTTTTAGGATTAAATTTGTAAACACTATACATACTTTATATGAGGGTTTATTTTAGGAGTGACCCGACATTCACAACTACTTGTAAATATTCTAGGAGCATTTTTAGGGTTTAGAGTAGATTTTTATCTTTTAATTTGAAGACCCGTTTTTCGGGGAATTGAAAACCCACATTGTACTCATTTGCCATTAATCCAAGCTTGTGGTTTTCAACTTAAAGGTGTTCTTGCTCTTCGTTGCTTTGGGTAAACTCTCAACTATGTCATTTATTTGCATTATTGTTGATTTTGCCTTAGCCATGAGTAACTAAGCACCCACAACTTGGGGTTGTAGGAACCATGAGTAGTTGACTTGAAATAACATAGACTTTGTGCATTTCTTTGATTGGAGTTTTGCATGTAATGTTTATTTTCCTTCATTTTGATTGTTGTTTGGTGGTGGCCAACACCAAACCCTGCCTACTATCACGATCCCGACCAAGGTAGTGATGCATAGGAAGAGTGAAGTAAATGACAGGATTCGATTGATGTGTTCTCGTCTAATCAACCAAACCTGACCAAGGGGAGGTTGACTGAGACAATGGGTAATGATTAGTTGGCACACCATGGTTGCTGACAACGCGCCATGGTGAGACTCGACCTTCACCTTCATAAGAGGGCTGGAAGAACCTAAGTTACCATCCCGTATGGGAATTCCCAATTAAATTTATGTTGTCTAGGGTAATTGACTCAACGAATCATGGGGAACACAATCCCGAAGTTGTCCCTAAATTTGAGTGTCTTCCTGCATAGTTAGTTTAGTTTTTATTTTTATTCTTGAATTAAAAATAAAACCCCAATTTAGAGATTTTAGTAGTTGATGCTTGAAATGATTGGTAGTAAATCTCTATAGTGAAGCCCAGTATTCCCTGTGGATTCGACCCTGACCTTTGGTTAGGTTAATTACTGACAGCAACAGCTTTGTTATTGGAACTTGAACATCAAACCAAAATTATGGCGCCATTGCCGGGGAACATGGCTTGGTTTTGACTTGATTTCACTATTAGTTAGTTCAAGTATTGAATTCTTAGTTCTCTTATATCTTACTTTTGTTTTGTTTCTATTTTGTTTTGTTTCTTTTCTGGACAAAAAAAAGAGATGTAACCGAGTGTCCTTGATCACAACATTAGGCTCCACATACGCCTCATGTACGAGGAACTATATTATGAGGAGGAAACTTGGTTTTTCGCTGATCAGATGTGGGATTTTCATCCCAACGCTCAATGGTCCAATCAAGACCAGTGGTGCCAAGGTCAGGGAAACTAGAATTGGACCTATAGAAGAGAATGTGCTTATAGAAATAGCCAGGGTGGTTATTATGAGAAAATAGGGGGCCAAACGTCGATTAGAGTAGTAGAGATGGTTCTAGAAGTAATCCTCATGTGCCACCACACTAATACGATGCAAGCACAAGAAACTCCAGAATTGAGGAGATGTTTGATCACCTGTTGAAGAAGGTTGAGACACGGGATGAGACTCTACGTGGAATGAGAGAAGAAATTGCAAATATTAATGAAAAATAGAGTCTCATTTTGTGGCTATTAAATAGCTTCAACAACAGTTTGGTCAGGTATCGACTCTACTTAAGCAGCATCAGGGTGGTACTTTACCTAGTGATACAGTGCAAAATTCTGAGGATGAAGGGCAATGTACTGAGGTTACTAGTGGGTGTGATAAGGATGTAGTCGAAGGAGACGAGTGTCGCAAGGATGTGGTAAATGAATCAATTGAAGAGCAAAAAGAGTACAAGCACGTGCCAAGGCCTCCTCCTCCTTTCCCTTAAAGACTCAAGAAGAGGGAGGAGGAAAGCAAGGTCAAACACTCTCTCTCCATGTTAAAACAACTATCCATCAACACTCTTCTGATCGAGTCAATAGAGAGGATGCCTACCATGCCCTACATAAGTAAAGACATGGATTTCGCAAGGGCACTATGTGATCTTGGTGCTAGGACAAATCTGAAGCGCCTCGCGATCTACAAGAAGCTTAGGTTGGAAGCCTCTAATCCAAATATTAGGCAATATCGAGTACTCAGTCCCCTCATTCTTATATCACCACCCTTTGAGCATGATAGAAAGATGGAAAAGAAATTAGGGGTCCAATTTATAAGTTTAAGGTGGAAGAAAAAGCAAACATGCGGAGGAGCAAGGTTTGAGAAAGTGGTGAAGTCTGAGTAACCAAGTGAACTAAGTCGAGCCGCGGCAATAAATCAGGCACTGCTTGGGAGGCAACCCAAGGTATGTTTTATTTTACTCTTATATTCTCTATTGTTTCCTGATTTGGTGCATTGAGGACAATGCACAACTTTTTCGATGGGGTGTGGGCAGTTATGGATCTTGGTGAAGTCTCAGTAGCTTAGGGTCCATAAATACCCCAAATTTTGATCCCGAGGTTTTCCTATCTGTGTTTTTTTTTCTCGTGGATATTTAATTTTTGTTGAACCGGCATGTTTAGGTAGTGTAGATAATTTGTAGATATACAGTAGTCATTATCTTATTGCATATATATATATATATATAGAGAGAGAGAGAGAGAGAGAGAGAGAGAGAGAGAGATCTTTAAATGCTTTTTGTTTTGAAAATTCAGTACCCTCAAAATTTTTGAGATTGTTGGTTATTGTTACAATCATACATGTGATTATCTGGCAATGTTTTTTCTGATAAAGCGAAGGAAAGTTGATGCTTGAAGCATGACCTTTGAATCTATTTGATTATGTATGCGATGCCATGAGAGTGTGAGCTTACTTTGTAGTATTCATGCATTGTGTATTGACTCAGAACTTGCCTTGTTACTCTAAAATTGGACTGGAGATGTGGTTGATTGGGAAAGGGTCTTAGGAATTCGTTCTTTTAGTAAACTCACTTTTGTCTAAATGACCTACCAAATGTGATAGTAGATCCCTTGATCCAAATGTTTGAGCTTTTCATGTACCTGTTCTTTCTCGACACCTAGCTAGCTCCGCCTTGTTTTATGAAGTACCTTGATATTGGCACTGGTCTATCCTTGAATATGTGAACCTTGATTGAGGCAAAATGCCTAAGTCGAGGGTGGCTACAAATAGTGGCCCTGGTTTGGGGAATAGATATTGTGTGCTTCACTTCAGGCTAAAACCCTAAGTTAAGGGTGGCCCTTATTGTGGTAAAGTAATGAAAATGAGGTGGTTAGTTGGGAAAGAAAGAAAGAAATGAAGAAATCATATGCCGGATAAGAAAAAAATTGCCTTAGATTGAAGAAAATAGCAAAAATGAGTTCAAAACAAATAAGGCACAGCTGAAAAAGAGAAAGAAAGCACCCGGGAAAAGCTTAAAAGAGGAGAATAAGGGTGGATCTAGTGTAAATGGTTGAGTTATGAAGGTAAGAGTGTTGATAAACATGGTTCAAGGATAGTTTTTAGTCTCCATTTGCCTAAAATTCCATACCAAAGCCCCATGAGCCTACATTACAAGCCATTAAGTCCTAAAGTGATCCAAATCCACTTTGTCATCAATTCAAAAGTTGATTATAGAGGTAAGCCTATGGTGTTAGTCATTTTACAGGAATTTCATTTATGAGAGTGAGAATGCTTGCACAGTCCCTGATTTTTAATGCACTTTGAATGAGAAAGAGGGACTTCTTTTCTGTGAGGGCATTTGCACTGCATAATTAGCATATGACTAACTCAGTGATTGTGGATGGTTGATATTCCTTTGCTTTTCATAGTTGGATTGTCGGACACATTCTTTGTATTTTGGTTTGCTGAGTAGCTTTGCAATCTGATTTTGAAAATGAGAGTTGAGTACTTGATTTAAAGTAAATGATATATATGTCATTAATGTAACTACTATGTGTCTCTCATTGTCTGCCTAGATTGAGTCGTCACTTGAGGACAAGCAACAATTCTAAGTTGAGGGTGTTGATGAGCTATCAAAATACAGCACATTTGATGCCTAAAATGATGGACTTTGTGAGTTCTTAAATCAACTTTTTATAGTTTTTATGTGTTTTTGTATTGATATTGCAGAAAAGTTAGTTGGCATGATTTGGAAGAAAAGTTGCAAATTTTACTGAAGCATAAGCCATACGAGTCATAGCCCAAGCTACGAGTCGGAGGACGTGTCGTAGCAAGAAACAGAGATCAAAAGTTCAGAAATTTGCCAAGTGAGGGTCACTCTACGAGGCCACCCTACGAGTCGCATGTCATACGATGACTCGTATTGGTGGGATTGTAGCAATAATCAGAGAGCCAAAATGTTGGACCAAGAAACTGAAGACCAAGGCTACGAGACCACGAGTCATAGTCAAAGCTACAACTCATACCAATAGGTCGTACTAGCGAGGTCCAAAATATCAAGACCCTGATACGAGACCCCGACTACGACTCGTAGGTCACCCTACGAGTCGTATCTGCGAGACGTCCCAGATGCCAGCTGTCTTTTTTGCATTATTTTTTGGGTTTATAAATTTGTAAACACTATATATACTTTATGTGAGGGTTTATTTTGGGAGAGACTTGACATTCACAGCTACTTGTAAATATTCTAGGAGCATTTTTAGGGTTTAGAGTAGATTTTTATCTTTCAATTTGAACACCTACTTTTTGGAAATTGAAAACCTGCATTGTACTCATTTGCCATTAATCTAAGCTTGTGGTTTTCAACTTGAAGGTGTTCTTGCTCTTCATTGCTTTGGGTAAACACTCAACTATGTCATTTATTTGCATTATTGTTGATTTTGCCTTAGCTATGAGTAGCTACGCACTCACAACTTGGGGTTGTAGGAACCATGAGTAGTTGACTGGAAATAACCTAGACTTTATACATTTCTTTGATTGGGGTTTTACATGTATTGTTTATTTCCCTTTATTTTGATTGTTGTTTGGTGGTGACCAACACCAAACCTTGCCTACTATCACGATCCCAACCAAGGTAGTGACGAATAGGAAAAAGGAAAGTAAATGACAGGATTCAATTGATGTGTTCTCATCTAATCAACCAAACCTGACCAAGTGGAGGTTGACTGGGACAATGGGTAATGGCTAGTTGGCACACCATGGTTACCGACCATGCACCATGGTGAAATTTGACCTTCACCTTCACAAGAGGACGGGAAGAACCTAAGTTACCGTCCTACATGTGAATTCTCAATTAAATTTATGTTGTCTAGGGTAATTGAGTCAACGAATCATGGGGAACACAATCCCCAAGATGGCCCTAAATTTGAGTGTCTTCCTGCATAGTTAGTTTAGTTTTTATTTTTAGTCTTGAATTACAAAGAAAACCCCCATTTAGAGATTTTAGTAATCGATGCTTGAAATGATTGGTAGTGAATCTCTATAGTCAAGCCCCATATTCCCTATGGATTCAACCCTAACCTTTGGTTAGGTTAATTACTGACAGCGACCACATTCTTATTGGAGAGTGAATATCAGATCATATATGCATAGGTAAGGTTGTACCTATCCTCATCTATGCATTGTGAATATGGATACTTTGAGGCTTGTTTGGGGACTCTCAAGTTCCCATTCGTCATGTCACTCCTAGACCCTATGTCTGGGTCATGACAATATTTCATTCTTAAACATAGAACTTTAGGGAGGAGAAAAGTTTCCAAATGTGGGGTAACCCACGAACCAAGTGATGGCCCGTAAGATACCTTACGGCCGTAGATGGTTTGGTGAGTGGGACCCCAGACATGAAAGAAATTTGGAGATTTCTGAAGGATGACCTATGAGTTATCAAATAGCCCATAAAATAGGATACGACCCATAGAGGTTCTTCATGGAATAAGGCTAAGAATAGGTGAAAATGGCTAAGTGTGGAAGGACTCTACGAGTCGAACCACGGCCCATGAATGATTATACGGCCCGTAATATGTGTCCATAGTTTTGAGTCCAACAAAGTCAAATTTCAAATGTGTTATTAGACGAAGGGACTTCGGCCCATGGATCAACTTACGGCCTGTAATCAAGGTCTCGAAGGTCAATTTTGACAGTTTTAATGAGGGGCAATTTTGTCATTTATGTCCTTTCTATTCCTAAACTATGTCATTAGGGGGACAGAAAAGGGTCTCTATATAAGTCTTTAAGCCCTCATACCTTCATTCGTTCCCTCATTCTTTACTCTCAAAAATTCTAAGGCAAGAAAGAGGCTATCAAGGCAACGCAAGGCAAGAACTAGGGTTTCCAAACTCTTCCTCAATCCTATAAATTTGTTTTCTCTAGTTACCTCAAGGTTTGTAAGTTGATTTATGGGTATCCTTTCACCCATAAAGTTCCCTAAATATCTTACATTTTCTTTAAGTTCCTCAAGTTAATGTGCATGCTTGTGATGATTTTATGATATTTATGTTATTATATGATACTTATGAAGTTAGCAATTATTTTGTTAAGTAAATATATGCATATTGGGATAATGATGTTGATTCCATGATGATTTTTTATATGATTAAGGTTGGACGTTGTCGATGTTCCTTTTAAAGAGAAATTTCCTTTGACTTATGTGATTTACGATTGTTCTTTGATAAAACTAAGCCTACCTAGTTTTCAAGTAAAGCTTTCTATAACTTATGATTATGATTAGGGCAATAATGAAGCATTTTAAAGTTAAGTTTATCAAAGATATGAGTTTGATGTTGATTGCCCTGAAAGATGTTTAAGAAAGGTCCCCAAGATGAACGAACAATTCTCACTTGGTGGTTCCTAAGTTCGAGCTACTCCTATGATTGCTACCTATGATTCTAAGTTGAACTTTAAAGATTCCATGGAATGACTTGGCACCGAATGTGATCTTGTGGTGAGGTTCAGTAAGGGAACCTTAGAAGCAACCCTTGTCACATTAATTATCTGCCACCATGAGAGCCCTTATAGGCTAGGGTAGTGGATCCACGTAGGTCATTTATGTTATTATCATGCATACTAAGGTTGACGGAGCTCCACCAAGCGAGTGGTCTCCCTGTGCCAACGTAGTGGATTATGTTGGATTTCATATAGTAGCTCTCGTGGTCTTATATGTCGGTTAAGGTCCATTCCAACAAACTTATGATCTTATGCTATGTTTTCACTTTATGTGCTTTCTTATGCATTATCCCATATTGATCTTGATTCATATTCCTTGTGCATGTTTAAGCTTATTTATGTATCTTTTATCATATATATCCTTACAGAAAAGGGCCTAAAATGCCCTCCAAGTATTGGAAATGATACAAAAATGTCCTTCATCCACCTATAAGATGTAAAATGCCCTTACCATCTACCTTTAGGGAAAAAAAAATGTCTTTCTCTTTAACAGATTTTTTAT
>JAPFFP010046241.1:0-11111 GCA_026153255.1 Solanum medicagineum
CATCCGACCCCCCCTCACCCCGCAATGAGCGGGAGCCTTTTGAGGCACTGGGGTATGTTGTTGTTGTTGTTGTATGAATATTGGTGTATTAGACTATTATTAATGTATTTTTACCACTTGAATAGAGTATTGATCTCGAAAGAAATAAAAATAATTGAAATTGTTGCTAAAATTATCATGAAAATTTCAAGAAAAACTTTGAAAGCTTTCATAATATATAGGAGAAATTGGTTTCGACTTTTTCTTTTTTTTTTAAAAAAAAAACTTTGTAGTGTTTACAAACAGAAAATGACTATTATTACTTTTGGTCATTGTGATGATAGAAAAACAAAGTTATCTTTTTGTATATTGTTGGATGACACGTGTGTTAAAATTAGTATATGTTAAAACCTAGTATAGTAAACATACGAGAAAATGAACAAGCTCCAATAGAAAAACATTGAAAAGGAAACATATTTCGAAGATGATCATGAATGTTTGAAATTCATATTTGTAATCATTTCCTTCCTTTTCCGACCTAAGAACATGCACGCATAATTCACACTTGCTGACAAGCTCAAAGATGCAGATATCTCCCAAATCAATATTATTGTCGCGAACAAAGGATAACCAACCTCCACAGAAGGTATGTGATGTTTGTACTCTCGTAGTCGGGATTGAATTCACAGTCCAAGTTTTCCCTTATAAATTATGAAGTAAAATCAAATAAAGCCAATGTCTCCAGAGTGATAGGCTAATTTGTTAGAAGTGTAACCACAATATTATAACTTTGAGAGATATGCTATTCCATTAAAAGGAGCACTTAATTTCCTTGGTTTCTCAAACTTGAGTGCTTAAATAGGAATTTCTTTTTTTTTTTTGGAATGATTTTGGAGTGAGCTGTTCTAATGTATTCATTTTTGTATGATATTTCTTTTTACGGGTATATATATTGTACTCCATGTCAAAATGTGTGTCACTTTCATATTCATTTATAACAGTATCTCCCATACATGGAAGGGAGGAGTTATGCCAATATCACAACTTTGAATCTTAGTTTGAAAACAATGCTCTGCACCTTATTATTGTTACGGTTCCTTGCATATATGATCCGCATTGTTTTGCTATTAGCTGTCATATTTTTTTCCTTTAATTGTTGTTTTGATTTGCTTGAGCCAAGGATCTTTCAAAAACAACTTTTCTATCTGAGAGAGAAAATGATAAGGCCTATAGCTCTCTAAACAACAATTCTATGATAGGGTGTTTGAGATGTGAGATTTGAGTTTTATATCTGAAAACCAATTTAGAAAATATTACATGAAGTTGGTTCTCCAGCTAATTCTTCTCCATGGTCCACTTGTTTTTATACCTTGAAACGCATTTTATTTCTTTCATAAATCGCTCCTTGTTGTTGTTGTTATTGTTATTGTTGCTGTTGTTGGTTTTGCAGCTTGTTTGTCTGTTACATACAATTGTTGATGTAAGTGAAAGCGGCAAGATTTTACACTGGGTATGTTGTTGTTATTGTAATAGGATGTTTCTTACAATAAAGAAAGCTAACCAAGAGCATTTAACTTGTTTTTTTGTTTATTTAAATTTTTATGATCATAGCTGATCTCCAAGCAAAGTGTTTTAGTCTCTGAAGTCGAAGAGTATTAGATTAAAAGTTGACATTGAATTTGAGTGATTGCATTGGTAGGCAAATATGTGCTCACGGGGTAGCAGCCACGGCTAGCAGGTACCCGGTGAAATAATCAGGTACATAGCTTGAACAACACTACCATTATCTACAAGTTATTAAAAAAAAAATGAAAGTTGACATTGATGGCATGATTGAAGGTTTCTTCCTTTTGAATGTTGATTTTGAATAATGGAAAGCTTGTGTAGTATTACGCCAACAAATAACAAAATATGAGTCTTAAAAATCCAAACACCATCCTGTCAATCTAAACATATCGTCTCTACCCATATCTGAATATGCTAACATCCAAGATTGGATCTTCATTTTCTCCACTGACTAAGTTAAACATGCATACATCAGATATATTAAGGAAATTATCAATAACAAAACTTTTCCAGTCACCCCTTAGTGCACCACCACGACCAGTGAATGTGAAGTTAGCCTTCCATGTTTTTTCATTATTCTGAAGAGTCACATCTAGGTCCTTGTGGGGGAGATGGATCCTCGCCCACTCTGAAGGAAATGTCTGCAGGAAGTCAATTGATCAAACAAAAAAATAACACAAGTTAAATTTTTGGTGTTCTTTTATTAGCTATGAAACCATACATATAGAGCATAACATTTCTTTACCATGTAATACGGTCCCTTAACGTGCGAACGCTTCAAAACCACTACACAACTGTTTGGTGTTGCAGCAGCAGTTGCCAAGTCTAACGCCGTTTGTTGGTAAAATGTATTTTCACCAGTTCTAGCACTTGGACCTTGGTATTATGTAAAATCCATCAAAGTCATTAAACCATGAATAGTTGCCCCAATCAAGTCAAATAATTAAACAATAGTTATGTTCATTCATATTGTCGTTGAGATTCAAGTGAAGAAGGCTTACTTTTGATTTCCCTAGGTCGCAAATTGGTACGAGCTCGACGAGGACCCTGTGCACTAGATGTTGTGGCTGATGCAAACTTACTTTTCCTTCTTTCAGGGAACATATAATGTTCATATGTAGAAGATTTACTAGTCTGCGGTGTTGTAGTGGCCTCATACTCATCTGAAGAAGATTTACTGGAGTGTAATGTTGGAGTCAATGACTTGGACTTCTTTCTTGCAGGGGTCTCAGACACATCATTAGTTGTATTATTCCTTACTGCTCTAGGCCTCTTTGTCCTGCTTCCACTCGGCAAATCAGGGTGCTCACACGTAGTGAGAAAAAATGATGCTTCTTTTGCAGATGAACTTTGTCCATCAAACATCGAAACATCAAATTGTGAGTTTCCAGCATACTTGAAAATGACCAAGTCATTTTCCTCTAGACAATGTGCGTCCACGAACTCTTTCCACCCATTTTTGAGGAATAACGTATCTCCAATTGCTGTCAATTCCACCTTCCAAGTTGCGCCACTTGGACCTGTCAGACTTACATAAGCTTCATCTATTTTGTTTCTCAATTTTTCAGCAATCTTTTGGGGTATCACCTGCAATTTCATCATTCCTCATTAAGATTCATGTTACATGGAAAACAAGAGAATTAAGATCGCAAAAACCCAATTAAATCAAAAGGAGTATGTCGAAACCTGAAAAGTTTTCTGGTCTGTAGCAACACATAACAATGTCATAACTTAGAATAATTCTTTTTCTTTGTAGAGTAAAATCACTATGAACTATACATCAAACTAACATATTACTATCCAAAAATAACACAGTTGTTACAACCATCCAAGATGAAATGAGACATTTATTCATTTGAAGATGTAACAAATTATTTTCCTCACTATGAAGAAGAACAAGTGAACACAAGTTATTTCTTTGAGGGATGTATCTCTGCAACAACTACAATTGACAAATAAATCTTGAAAAAATTTCAGAAAAGTACAATAGCTAACTTATAGTGCAAAAATATAGCTCAAAGTTTACATTACAAATCTTTAGCCAAAAACTCAATTTGGTATACAACTACATACGAAACTTACATTTTTTTAATGAAAATATTTAAAAACTTGATATACAATATGATACAAAATTATGAAATATTTTTTGTAAACCCATATTCAGCCTTATACACTATTTTACAAAAAACTGACTTCATCTTTTTTCTTGAATGCAAACATCAGATTCATCCAAAAACACTTCAAAAACTTCACCAAATTACTCAAAATTTCATATTTAGGCTCCTCAATATATAAATGATTTTTTTGTTATAATACCAACTAGAAATAGAGCTTATTTGGAGAAATTTCCCGTGCTTCCCTTCGGACTTACATGTGTTGAGCATGCCGCGTGCTTTCTCCTACTATGGTGGAGAACTCTAAAAGTTCAGAGTGTCAGTTCTATTTCAGAAGAACTGAAATCTAAAACCTCTAACCTCAGCCAGTGTAACCATACCCTCTTCTATCTTTGGCAACTAATATAGAACTGAAGTGACCAACTATATATATATATTTGAGATAAGGTTGGTTAATCTCCTGTGGCAGTGTATGCAATTTTAGCCAGAGGTTCTTTCTTTGTTCTATGGTATTGAAACCATAGATGAGTGTGAGTACAACTTGTTCGCATTTGATTTCGTCTTTAATAAGAAAGTAGAGTACCTAAGACTATTGTGACTCATAGCCTCTGTGCTATTTTATGTGCGCCTTTTTCTTTTTAGTCTGTCCCAAAAAAAATTTAATTTTTACTCTAATTAAAAATAATTTAACTTTAAAATTCATCTTTTATTCTTAATGAAATGATTCTCAGTTACAAAAATATCTAAGAATTATTTTAGACTACAAGTTTTAAAAGTCTTCCATTTTCCTTAAACACATGTCAAATCAAAGCGTGCCACATAAAATGGTATGGAGAGAGAAATATTTAGTTAGAGTTTAGATTTATTGAAAGAATAAAAAAAATTCAAACAATGTGTGTGTACGTGTGTCGTGTCCACTGAGTGTTTGGAGACTAGGTCTATTGTTGGAACAACGATCAATAAAACAGCAAAAATAGTAAAGCAACAAAATAAAATTACACAAGTTATTTTATGTGAAAATCTCCTTGCTCAAAAAAGGAGAAAACCACGACCTCTACTCACAGGATTTTAACCCAAGTCAATTATCATTAAAGGAGAAAAGATTTCGATTACAAACTCTTGCAATCAAGAAATTTAACTCTAAATCCCTTCCCCTCACCGTGATAGCTCTACAACAGGTTCAAGCCACTAAGTAGCTAGTCAGCTACCCACTGAATCGATTAAATCTAGCCAACTTAGACTTCAACAACCCATCATAGCTAACTCTAGTTATGAACTCAACAACGAAAAGCAACGACTTACGATTATCGCATCCTTTATAGACTAGAAATCGATTTACAAAATGCAAGCACTCAATAAGAACAATGAAGTACACAAAGTAAAAACAACTCTGATTTTGCTAAGTGTACTACTCGAGAGCCTCACCAAGAATACTCACTCAATGTGTGTAAAAACTCTCAAACTTTCTTCTCAAGAAAGATTGGATAATATAAACACTCAACATCAACAGTATTTGGAGCAATTTTATTAGCTAGACAACTATAGCAGAGAAGGCAGACATGCACCAACAATAACAAAACTGTCAGTGTACTATTTGTCGGGAGTCGTTTTCAAGTTCACAGCACTCATGGGATCAAGTCCCTCATTTGTTCTCATGGTTTGTTAAATCATCAAAACTACATAATATCATTTTCTCCCTTTTTCGATGATGACAAACCCATGACATATCTAGCATTCCAGCACATTTCAGCATAATTGTTCCCCCTATCAATAGATTCTCCCTATAAGCCTTTTATTAGTTCACCCTATCACCAATACTTGTATTAATTCAAAAAGCATATCACTTTTCTCCCTTTTGGCATCATAAAAAATAAGTGACAGTGAACCAAAAATTAATGCAATACAAGCATTGTAAAGACACAATCCATTGACAACACATGCATAATTGATGGAATCAAGCAATACAAGTATGGTAAAAGTACAGTCAATTGACAACACATGCATAATTGATGAAATCAAACATAACAAAAGAGAGAAATTAGGGAAGAGCATTTCATTGAAAAAAATAATCATTCAGCTATTACAACTGAAATGTAAAACAAAACCAAGCACATAAAAAATCTTTAAGAGGAGGAAGATGATTCTTGGGTAAGGAATTGGACAATAAGAGTAAGATGGGCATTGGATTCCACCTGATGATTAAGTAGCTTGTCCTTGAGGTCTGCAACTTTAGCAGAAAGGCTTGTATTTTGAGCCTTCAATTCCATCACCTCATCTGAACCTGGTCTCTCAATCTTAGCTTGAACCAACTTAGCTTTTAGTAATGCTATCTTTCCATCTTTAGAGCTCAGAAGAGTAGCCATATTCTCAACCTCTTATTTTAGCCTCTTTTGTTCATCTAGTAATTCAGACATCCTACTCAAATGTATTGTCTTCCCTTGTACACATTCGCATTCCACAGGAGTGCTTAAAGAGAAAGTTTGTTTTATAGTGCCCTTTACCCCTGGTTCTAGAGGAATCCCAAAGTGTTAAAACACTTTGGTCTGAAATATCCATACCCAAACTATGTTTTTCATCCTTGACAGTTAAAATTTTGTACATATGCTCCAAAATAATTGTTGGTAGGTTTATGACTTAAGCTTGCTTAAATTTTCAATCACAAAAAGATCAGTAGAAGAATATATTATTTTTTTCTCTGATCTAGGAAGAATGACTTTGTTTACAAACTCAAAGAATAACTGATATCCTTCCTTCAAAAACTTCTTGGGGACACCAGCAGTGTTGAGCTTTAAAATGTTTCTACAAACTTCCACAAAGTGCTTAGAAACGGTCTTTCCAACTACGGACCCGATCCCTTCCAAATGCACTTTCAAAATTTCTATCAAAATTTGCTCACTGATATGCAAACTTAGTTATCAAACTACCATCATCTACATTTTCAGGTTGTTCAACAGTGTCTTGTTCATCATCAGCAATTGGTTTAGGACTAGGTCCCTCTATCGAGAACACTTGTATTACTTAAAACATCAAAATCAAATTAGTCTACTCCAAGTTGCCTCTACCATCTTGATCAACATGGACAACATCCCTGTGGAAGTGCAACAGTTCTTCAAATTCAACCTCATCTTAATCCTTCAAACTTTTAAGTTGACCAGACTCATCAAAGATCACATGGGCATTTTCTTCATTGCATTGTGTCCTTTTGTTAAAGACTCTATAAGCTTTGTGGAATTTGAGTATCCAACAAATACACCTTCATCACTTCTTGCATCAAACTTGCTCAAGTTTTCCTTGCCATTGTTGAAAATAAAATATTTGCAACCAAAAGCTCTCAAATAACTCACTTTAGGCTTCTTGTTGTTGAGCAGCTAATAAGGTATTTTATTCAGAATAGATCAGATCAAGTATCTTTTAGTCACATAACACACAGTATTCACAACTTTAACCAAAAGTTCTTGGGAAGTCAAACATCTATCAATATTTTTGTGGCAATATCTACCAAGGTTTTGTTCTTTCTTTCTACCACACCATTTTGTCGAAGAGTTCGGGGAGTTGAGAAATTATGATGGATTTCATTTTCTGCATAGAAAATATTCATCTTTGCATTTTTAAACTCAATTCTATGGTTGGACCTGATGCCTGCTATTTAAAAGTTCAACTTGGTCAAATCATCTTAGCAAAGATCACAAATACATCACAGGTTCCATCCTTAAACCTCAAGAACTTGGTCTAAGTAAACCTTAAGAAATCATCCATGCCTACCAAAGTATATTTCTTTCCTCCTCTATTTTGAATCTTCACTAGCCCACAAGATCCTTATGAATCAACTCCAATGATCTAGTAGTACTGACCTGTTTCTTTTGCTTGAATGAGGATCTAGTCTGCTTTCCTTAGACACATGCTTTAGAAACTTTATCTTCGGAAAACTTCACTTTTGATATCCCATAGACCAGGTCCCATGCAGCAAGTTTGTTTAGCAATGAGAAACTTACATAACCAAGCCTTTTGTGTCAAAGTTTTGTATTCTCACTTTGAACACTAAGACATGTAAGGTTATCTCCCTATATAGAATCCAGATCAACGACATACATGTTCTTCACCCTTTTTGCCATAAGAATTACTTCTTATGAAACCAGATTGGTAACAATATATTTTCTGAGTAAAATTTTACTTCATTGCCCTTTTCATAGATCTGAGATACACTCGACAAACTAAATATTCAGTTTATTCACATAATAGACATTTTCTATTGAGTGTTCTAATGACTTTCCAATCCTTCCAATACCAAGAATATAATCCTTTTGGCCATTTCCAAAAGAAATACCTTTACCTTGAAGTACTTTGAGTGAAAGAAAATTTATAACATTTTCAATTTTATGCTTTGAGCAGTCACTGCCCATGTACTATCATTGATTGGTGCTTCCTTGATTTACCTGCAAGATGTCACTTGTTAGACTTAGAAACTCATTTCAATTTGAGTGCCCAATCGGTAGATAAGGGAGTAATTAACACTTTTCTTGTCCAAAGAGGTAGCATTACTTTCTTCAGCTTAGAATTATTCTGAGAATTCATCCGAGGACCAAGTCCCTTTCTTCGTAACCTGCCAAATGTTCTTCAGAATTTTTCATTGCAGGACATTTAATCTTCATATGAACACCCTTTTCCATAGTGAGTGCACAACAATGAATTTGAGACATTGACATTTTAGCTGTGAGTGGAATGAGACAGACCCTTCTTCACAAACCCCAAACTTTTTTTACTATTGTCACTTTGATGAGTCAGAGTTTCTAACATTTAAAAGAAATAGTCTATTTAAGTGATTTAGATGACTTTTCTTTGACTCGGACTAGGTCCCTTTCTAACTGAGTATTCCTTTCTAGTGCCATAGCTAGTTTTGTCTCAGCATCATTCAGACTAGCTCCAATCTCAAGTTGCAAGTTACTAGCTTTTTCCTTCCCTTTTTGATAACCCTTTGTTTCTTCATTCAACTTTCACAAAAAGCTACATTTTCTAATTCTAGATCTAACACACGTTTCTCCACTTCAGATGACTGAGAAACTAAGGCAACTTTTTATCTTGAACAAGATCTAATTGATTATTCAACACATTATTTTCAGTAGTTAGCTCAGTAACCAAATCAACAAAAATAGCAGCTAACTTCCTCAAATTTTAATAGAAAAGATGTGTAGATTTTGCTTAAAATCAAATAGTGTTATCGCTTTTTCAGGTTCATTATCATCTTCAGACTTTGCCATGAATGCAAACATTTATCATCTTCCTTCATAGCCATCAAGGAAGCATCATCTGGGTGCTCAAACTATTCTAAATCACTTGAGAAATTTTCCTAAACTCAAGAGCCTTCCTCACAACATAGTCTGTCGCAGCCTTCCTGCTTTTCTTGTTAGGACTTAGCCCCTTGACTTGTCTTTGTTGCTGAGCCATGAGGATGCTAAACATAATATGTACCTTCTAAAAATCTTTATACTCCATAGTGTGCATTGGACAATTTTTGATAAAGTATCCTGATTTTTTACATTTGTGACACAAATCATTTGCAGTAATAATTCTGCTAGAATTTTCCTTCTTGAAACTTCCATGTTTCCTCAAATTTTTTAAACCTTCTAGTGAGATATGTTATCTGATCTTCATCTTATTTATATTATTCAACTTGTATCACCTTCAGAGCTAATGACTGGTCCTTCTTAGCACATCATTTGCCCTATTCAACTCAAGAGTTTGTAGATTACTAATCAAGGCATCCATAGTCAGCATCTTCAGGTCCTTGGCCTCAGCAATTGTACTAACCTTGTTGTCCCATAAATTAGGAAGAAATCTGAGGATCTTCTCACTTGCTTGCTAGGATGAATAGGTTCCCAAAGCATCGAAGTTCATTAATAATGGAGGAGAATCTGGTATACATATCATGAATAAATTCCCTTTCATTCATGATAAAATTCTCATACTGAGTAGTGAGTATATCTATCTTATTTAGATTCTCTCACTTGTTCAGTACCTTTATAAGTTGTACGTAAGAAATCCTAAATCTTTTTTGCAGAGTCACAAGCTGAGATCCAGTTATATTCTTCAACCATAATTCCATAGACCAACTACTCATTTGCTTTGTAATTCTTTTCAATCTTCTTTCTGTCCTCATTAGTGTATTGTTGTCTAGTCTTAGGAACTATTCGAGTGATTTCTCCATCCTTCACCTCCAGAGTGGGAACATGACGACCACCAAGCATAATATCCCATAGCTCACTGTCTTCATCCGTGAAAAAGTCATGCATAAAAGTCTTCCGCCAACTATAGAATTGCCCATTAAAGCGGAAGGGCTTGGTAGAAGACTGGCCTCTTCTAGATTCGATGGAGCCGTTATTTCTTCCTTAGGATCCCTTTTAGGTCGTTATTTCTTCCTTTGGATCCCTTTTAGGTGTTAACCTTTTAGAGTGTCCTTCCTCTGATACCAATTGATGGAATGCATGCGTCCACTAAGTGTTTAGGGACCAGGTCCCTTGTCAGAACAACAATCAATAAAATAGAAAAAGAGTAAAACAACAAAGTAAAACTGCACAAGTTGTTTTACATGGAAACCCCCTTGCTCAAGGAAGGAGAAAACTATGACATGTACTCATGGGATTTCAACACAACTCCATTGTCATTAAAGAAGCAAAGTTTTAGATTATGAACTCTTAAAATCAAGAAATTTAACTTAAACTCCTTCCCTCACACTGTGATAGTTCTGCCACAGGTTCAAGCAGCTAAGTAGCTACTCAACTACTCCCTGAATCGACTAACTCTAGCCAACTTAGACTTCAATTACTCACCATAGCTAACTCTAGCTATGAACTCAACAATGAAAAGCAAAGGCTTGTCTTTATAGATTAAGAATCGATTTACAAGATGCAAGCACTTAATAAGAACAATGAAGTACACAAAGTAAAAATAATTTATATTTTGCTAAGTGTACTACTCGAGAGCCTTACCAAGAACACTGGTAGAAACCCTCCAACTTTCTTCTCAAGAAAGATTGGATATATATATATATATATATATACACACACACACACAGAAGTAATATCAGCTATATTTGGAGCAATTTCATTGGCTTGACAACTGCTGCAGAACAGGCAAACGCACACCAATAATAACAAAACTATCAGTATACTGTTTGTTAGGTGTTGCTTTCAGTTTCCCAGCACTAACGGGATCAGGTCCCTCATCTATTCTCATAGTTTGTTAAATCATCAAAACTACATAATATCAATGTGTGTGTGGAACTTTTTAAGTATCTTACATATTTTCAACAAAAAACTATTTGTCAGAAAAAAAACCTCAAAAATTTAACTTAGTTGTCAATCTGAGTCTCACCTAAGTCATTTTTATTTTTGTTGTTTTATTGGTTTTGATAATTGAATTTTTCTATAAAAGGAAAATGAGGACTTGGAATAGAAT